>JAQGBY010007340.1:0-11872 GCA_034698785.1 Mycogona germanica | reverse complement strand
GTTGGATCTGTTATCTGGTTTGCTTGGTTGTCTCGTGAAATCGACGACGTCATGCTTTTGATGTGGAGACGCCATTTATTAAGTTTGAAGCGAAAGGGAGATTATCCAAAATTTTGTAACGATTGTTTTATTATTAAATTGAGATCTGAAATTCCGTCGCTAGCGAATTGTGGTGGTCTACTGAGGGTATCTTAAATTTTATCTGATTTCATTGAACCGTTCGGCAGTTAATCTCCGGACAGGAAAATCAAAATCTGTTTAATAATATATAGGATAATCCCCAAGCGTTCGACCCGTGGCCACCAGAGGGCTTCACTCGCTTTTGATTCCAGTCGCGAATAGAAAAAAGCGGAAATGCCATTAACAAAATTCGTGTATTCCCGGGACTTGGACACCTTGTTTCGTTTTGTCGGTGCGCCGTGTCAAAGTGCTAAATGTTAGGAACGTGGTGGCATAGTTATTTTCTAAGAACATGGCCGAGCACAAAAAGATTGGGCAGTTAACGCAGCCATTACATACGACGAGATACCTGGAACGCAAACCTGTCTAACTCATGATGGACAGGTTGGCATTCGAATTAAACGCACCTGTGCTCATGGTCTTCTTTTTGGGGATGACTGCGCCCTGGGCAACATATTGTTCAGGACTCCATTAGCTATTCCGACACTTTTGCTCTCTGCTTCAAACCAAATTACTTTCATGTCGTCACGTCCAAATTACCCCACTGATCCGATACAACAAGTTTGTATGGCGACTTCTTTTTAAAAAAAATATTAAGACTGAAAAATAAAAATTTAGAGCAGCATGTACACAGCTAACCAATCGAAATTGTCAGAATTGTAGGATTGATAGGAACAATTGAGTCCTATATTATAAAACTAAGGATTGGATTTTCCTGTTCGGAGACTAACTTTGGAACGGGAAAATCAAATTGGACTCGATTTGCAATATTATTATAATAAAACAAGCGTTACCACATTTTGGATAATCTCCCTTTCGCTTCAAACTTAAAAAATGGCGTCGCCACATCAAAAGCATGACGTCGTCGATTTTACGAGACAATCAAGCAAACCAGATAACAGTTCCAACCAAGCACACAATAGATGGCGCTTCCAAACGAGTGTTTGCTGTGATTGCCAACCAATAGGGTTTGTTCAAAAGTCCGATCGCACACAAGTCAAGTTCATTTCATTGAAAATAAATTAAAATTAATGATATATTAAGTTACAGAACAAATATGTTGATGTTGTTTTCATGTTTCACCTAAGGTGCTAACAACCAAGAAAGAAACGATGACGTCGGCGCCCTTCAGTGACGCGTCAAATGCTGTAGGCAGATGCCCAAACAGGACCCTCGCATGTGATGGTCTCCCAGAGTAAGTGGCTCTCGCAGGTCACCAGGGAGGTCACCTGACCGGAGCAGAGGCTATCAACACCGAGCTATGCTCGCAAGAACAATTAACCGCATATATTTGCGCTATCTTGTCGCCTATCTCTTTTTTCTGTTTATTTTTGTGTCGTTTATACAGTGTGCGTGTTCCATCCCGTCTCTGGCTTTTGCACAAACACACCACCACACTTGTTCTTTCATAGATATCTATACATGTATAATCGGCGACTCTAGTAGTTTGCGGGACCGTTGACGACGCACCCCCACCCCCCATTTAGTACCAGTGCGATATTTAAAAAGTGCTGCCCTCCCTCAACGATTCCACCAACTATCGGGTTCGTCAAAAATAGGAATGCAACCCTTAGAAGAGCTCGTCCAACGACGTATAAGCGTAAAGGACGAAAGGTTATCACTTTGGACAGGTATATTGACGCGAGGACCGCCTCTTAATAAGTCATTGATGGAGGTCACGACATGGCCGTAACCCGCGCTCATCAACTGACGGAGGTTGGAGGCCAAAAAAAGAACCGTAACCCTAATTGCAATCGAAATTTCGCAAAAAATATTCAGAATTTATTATTTCGGTCATGATTTTTACAAAAGTCCTGTCACAAAATCGTATTAGTCCTGACCACGAATCGTCCTAATCGCGCCACTGTTATCTAAATGTCTTTACGAATAACAAGTTTTTTTCGCGTGTCGCGCTGATATCAATTTTAGCACTCGATTAGGCCGTAGACGAGCACGACAACCTAACAAAAAAGCCTTATCTGTTGCTCATAATCAACCATCTGACAGCGCAGTTGCTGACTCCACTCACCAAAACATGTGGTTGCGTTCGGCGCCGGAGATGGCGCCACCAGTCGTGGACCAGTAGCCAGATTTTTTTCACCAATTTTTCCACAAGCTTTATGAGGTTATAGCTTTTCAATAATAGCTGTTCAGATGTGTGAAATATCCACGAATAAAAATTCCAAAAAGAAAAAAAATTATTTCCTCTATAGGCATTTCGCTTTATCACTAGGAGGTCGCATTTGTCAGATGACGGTGGATTGCGATTGTCACCCGCCAGTGGCGCATAGACTGATCGATCTAACGAAATCCATTCATCTAATAAAGCATTGCAATAAAATTGAGTCTGGTAGATGAATTATGTAATTGCGTAATTACGGGATAACTGCATCATCACCTCACTTTGTGGCGTCGGTTCGAGACCTCTTTTCCTGGCTACATAATAAATCAGGAGTCTGATCAGTGCACCGTGTGATTGCCTCGTCAAACGGGGCAGCAACAACAACATGCTCGCTCGCCACCAGAGGACAGCACTTGCGTCAAATCCGATCCACCCTCACTTCCGCTACGTCGGTTCGAGACCTCTTCTCCTTCTCGACGAAGGTGTGACGTCAGTCTCGTCCACGCCAGTGACGTCATCACCTACCCACTTGATACTTTTTTGCCTTCCCAAGAAAGAAGGAGCGTGGAGGATTTATATCTCGTTCGAATAATTTCGTAGGTCTCGGCTGGGAATTGAACCCGTGATCATGTCACCTCACTCAATAGACCCAATATAGACTTCCGCCATCTTGGATAAATCCCAGCTCACCGCTAGGAGCGCTGGGAACGCTCGTGCCATCACGGAGCCACTGTAGCTCCGAACATGTCACACCGAATTCTCCGTAAAGCCGTCAGAGGGCGCCAAACCCCTATCACGCCCAGAGCGCCGCTCACGATAGCTATCAGCGCTGCCCAACAATTTCTATAAAAGCCAGTTTCGAATCATGCCGACGCTTTATCACGATTAAAATTGTTGCATCACTGTGGTGAAACTGCTATTGTATAACAGGTTGTACTTGACTCGATCGAACAATATCACGCTTGTCTCCAGTCCCTAGGCCCTAGGCCCCCGCCAACCCAAGATATCGCCATCTATTTTACATTACATCTTGTACACTGTACTACCAACCTCCTGCCTAGGCACATTTTATCACCGGATAATTATATATATTTTTATAGAAACAATCTCGAGATCCGAACAAATGTACTGTACATGTGGAGTACATGTACACAGTACAAGTAATCACCGGACAAAAACAATATACTGTATTTAGAACTTGTGTTTTTCTGCGAGTCCCACTCGAAAAATTAAATATCGAACTTGAGAAGAATCTTCGGATAAAGTTTGATCGAACACTTGAAGCGATAAACTAAGATTATCTTTCGAAATGTTAATAAACACGGATCACAGTACTTCACATTAAAGTATCGATAGTTTTATTTTTCAAATGTGACATTTGACTTGTTTGCCATTGGCCTGGTTATCAATCTGCATTCGTATCCTTTTAACCTATAGATGGCGCCACCAGTTCGATCGGGATAAGCCTATCCAGTAGAAAGAGAAAGAGCGAGAGAGTTATCTATAGACTAGCCTATAATAATCTAGGATCAGTAACACTGCTAGTGTCAGATTCGCACCAATTAACCTTCGTACGGGTACAGAAGTTCAAAAAAGAAAAGTGCAACCCGATTAGCTTAACAATATCGTCCAAAAATAACCGCGTCATAATTATCTATTTCTACTGACAAAATTGTGCGCTTCGAAAGGGGTTAAATCCTATACTATAAAACTAAGAATCTGATTTTCCAGTTCGGGGACTAACTCTCGAACGGCTCAATGAAATTGCATAAAAATTAACATACAGTTAGTAAACCATCATAATTCGCTAGCGACGGAATTTCAGATCTCCATTTTTAATATTACATAATAAAACAATCGTTACCAAATTTTGGATAATCTCCCTTTCGCTTCAAACTTAAAAAATGGCGTCTCCACATCAAAAGCATGACGTCGTCGATTTCACGAGACAACCAAGCAAACCAGATAACAGTCCCAACCAAGCACACCAGACAACAGTTCCAACCAAGCACAACATACCACATAATATTACCGGAATAATATTTTCAATATAAAAATAAAATAAAAGAACAATATTAAAAAACATAAAATAATCAGATAGATATTTTAAAAATGATTCTTTTCAATTTAACATAACAATTGTCAACCCTGGTAACATTCTTGTACATGTAGTTGGCGGGAAACTAGATCGATGCAAATGGAACTAGACTTTGCACATTTTTTTACTAAGATTTCTATTAATAATGAAAACTTAGCTTTCTAATCAAAGATTTTTATTAGGGTTTCCTTTTCTCCACTAAACAAACTTTAAATGGCCCTAGCTCATGAACGACACCACATAAAAACCACAAATAAGTTGCGTTACACTTAGAACATTTGCTGCGCTACCTTTAAATCCATATTTTAATGCGTTGCGTTGTGCCGTTCGTGAGTTATCGATGTGACGGACAAACCAATTTTGAACAAATAAAGAATAAATGTTGTGAGAACAGTTAAGTCGACAAGGCTGCACTTGAAGGTGGTGCCTAGACTGTCGAACTACTGTTATCGCCTGAGGGGACAATTTCTACGCTCCTTGCAATTGGTCGAACAGCCGCCATTTTTCTTAACCACTGACCAAAAAGACTATAGGTACCGGTTGACAACCTGATTCCCTTTGACCACGCCGTTCACGATTATTTTCTGGCCCGTGGCAATTGAGTTAATCTCGAGCCTTATTTTATTTTTTTCTTCGCTAACGGGGGTTGGGTACTGTGATGATCGGCGTTTCGCGAGTCCATGAGCTGATTCCATAAACTTATCTAGGAGCAATTAAAAATAAAATCCGTTACGACCACGGCAATGAGTTTACGAGTATATGATCAGCATTGATTTACGAAACACCGCACTGAAGACAACAAACGACTGAATATCCTCCACAGACCTCCAGCAATTAATTACTTGGAAAATTCATGTACATCTTCCTCACTCGCTCGCAATCGTTACTCGCCGGCGTCCATTTTATTTATAAAACAAGAATTCTGTACCCGGCATTGCCTGGGTTTGCCAGTTAAAGTTTGTTGTAAAATTCGAATTTTCACGTGCTATAATAACGTCATGCAGTGGTGCCTCAACATGTTATTTTTTATATTTAAAAATTTGGATTCTCAATCGTTTGACAATTGTTATGTTAAATTGAAAAAGAATCATTTTTAAAATTTATATTTGATTATTTTATGGTTTTAATATTGTTATTTTATTTATTTTTATATTGAAAATATTATTCCGGTAATAGTATGTGGTATGGTGTGTTTCGTTGGAACTGTTATCTGGTTTATTTGGTTGTCTCGTGAAATGGACGACGTCATGCTTTTGATGTGGAGACACCATTTTTTAAGTTTGAAGCGAATCTCGGGATATCGATATCCAGAATTTGGCAAGGGTCATTTTAATATTAAATATTGAGATCTGATATTCCGTCGCTAGCGATTTATAAGCGATTTCATAATATAGGATTCATATCGCATGAACGCACCCACACGAATACGTGAAATAAGTTGCGAGACGCTTAGGGCGCAATATCCAGTGTAGATTACACGGCGCTGCGTTACGTCGTTGCTGAGCTCTCGTGTCCCAAGATGAAGCGGTGGATCTGATTAGGGAAATGAAGAGGCGATCGAAGTCGAAGTGGTGCCCGGGAGACCAGTTTTTACCCCGAAAGCAGTTTTCGTGCGAGTCCAAAAAAAAAAAAAATGTGTATTGGGTCGCCCCAAATTGGAATTATTTCTCGTGTGTACTGTTTATGCAGCTTTTGCACCGTAAATTATATTTGCATGCGTGCGCTAAAATACAAAACAGCTCGCGCTTCCAAAAAATGTAATTTATGCCAGCACAAATTACCCGGATGATTTTCTAAATGGATTCTGAATAGGGTCAGGGGGGGGGGGTAGGGGGAGACCAACGGCTTGACCAATCGCTCCCCAGAGGGCGTGGCGCCGTCTGGCGATCGAACGACAGGTCGTGCAGACACGCCTTTTTCGAGAGAGAGTATTTGAGACTACAACCGCATCACCACCAAGTCACCGTCAAAATGGTCAGTACTTGTGCTCGCAGTCCAGGAATAAATTTGAATTGAGAAACGACTTTGAAATACATAATTAACCATTTGGACATAACATTGTGAGCGGCCATCTTGGAGTGGACTGATCTAATTTCACATTTATCCCATGTAGACGGCGCCACTTGTACTCTCGTTATCCAATCCACTGAAAGTGTCATGGCGGCTCGATCCAGTCCTACATACTGTCTCCAGACGTTTGAGAAAGAACACAGTTTGGAGACGACTGTTTTAATTCACTCGAAAATCATTTAATACACTTCCTAGAACAAATTCAGTTACAGTTGACAAAATTCAATGCTCCGTAATTGACCGAATTATTTTATCGGCGCCCTCTGGTGACAGCAACCAAGTTGGCAATCATTTTGCGATCTTACGACATTCCATTCTCATGGCAACATGGTTGGCGCAGGAATTGCTTAAACGGCCAAACGGCGGCCAGTGCTACATTTTGGGGAGGAGGTCATCAAGTATGACATTTGGAGAAACCGCGCAAAACCATTACGATAAGAAATCCCCCCGCCATAAATCTTAGGCCCAAAAATAATTAATTATAATTGCTGTACAGGTATCTCTCAGGTGTCAGACGAAACCCTCTAATTTACGATGCAAATTACGAGTCAAATTTTTTGAGAAACATTGACGATAATATCTAGAATGGAAGTTCCCGAAAGTAACAACCGCAAATTGATCACGGTGTAATCTTATATAAATTTAACGAGGTGCTTTGACTGATGGCATCACTGTACATGTAGTTTTTTTTATTACCGGGACTAACAACATTTTATCGGCATGAGGCCTCGACAAAATACTTAAATGCGATGAAGATGACTGCAATAGATTGTAGCCTGAAGTCTGCGCTTGATCAACACAGTACGGCGCTGCAGTCGCTATAGGAGAAGGTGGTGCGCAATACGCACTTCCGTTACACACAAAAGTGTGTTTTATCCTATAAGAATAGCGCCTAAGCCTGTCATTATGAGATGTCTGGAACATGGAATCGAAATGTGATGTGGAGATCTCCGGAGGCTTCCAGTAAAAATGCTTCCCCATGAACGTGACCAATGCGTTACATGTTTTAAAAAAAACAATTTCCCCGACTATATCTGAAACGAAACAATAACTCGAAACAAAACCGGACTTTTGATGTCTCCGACATGTTTATTGCGTCAACTTTTTCCGAACAACTTCTCCGAAGATTGAACAAATTAAGCGAGTCTTGCGCGCACCCACTTACACAAATGTGCGGCCCGAGGGCAAACAACGTTGGCCGCAGCACCAATGACATGAAATTGGTAGAGCGCCGATATTGGGTGGAAGCAAAACGAAACGCTCCAGATGGCGCCACATGTACTGTGAAACCCACGTGACCACCTTGTGCGAAAACAATGAGCTAACCTCAAAATTAAGAAACATGACGAGTTGAGGAAATGCAAAGAAACTGGAGGAGCCATCTTGGAAACCAACGAAATATCATTTGATAGATTCTTGACTGGATTTGATGAACGTTGAACGGGGGAAATGTCAATCTAATCTTCCTTTTCCTTTTTTTTGTGGACAATACAGACACGTAGACAGTCACGTAGGCCAACTGAAGCGGTAAATACGTAATTTGAATGCTGATTCATGAAAGCGAAAGTCCGACATGTTTATGACCGATGACCGGTTACAACTTCGGAAAGAGGTAATGGCGATTCGAATGAAGCATTTCGGCCATTTCACAAGATTGATTGCACCGAGAAAGAAACAAAACAAGTACTCCACTTTGCATCCTGGCCGAGTGACGGCAGAGAAGTTGCCCTGCAGGCTGCAGATGGCGCCACATGTCGGATATACATCGGCTACAACGAAGAGTAAAAAGTATGTCGTGTATTTATGATGATTGAAAATTTTTATGTAACGGCAACAACAATACTAATATCTCTGATAATAAAATGGGGATGGACATGTTTGTAACAAATGTGGCATTGCCTTCCTGGATGCTGATATCGGCCAGTGGGATGACGATTTTAGTCAGTGATTAAGTTCCGTATTTACCCAAAACAAGTTGGAACATGTACGGAACGGTCACGCACAACACGTGTCAATTGTGATAACCGTCAGTTGTGGGAAAGCGGTTATGTCATCCTGAGTTTCGACTACCATTGTATATTTCAAAACAATGTGTCACCGCTTTGCCAAATATTAGGTTTTGTATGAATCAAGTGAGTTAATTAGGTTACGTTTATCAAGTTAAAGTCTCGGCAAAGGTGAGTTTCTCATGAATGACGCATATTGCGTGTGACAGCGCCAAGTACGGAAAAACATGTTAAACTTGGTTTAAACAAACGCAAAATTGTTAAATCAATCAATTCATATTAAGATACCGAGGACAATTAAATATGTCTATAACTATAATGAATGAATTTTTGTTTTTGACAGCATTCCAAAATAGACACCCTGAACAGACTCACTTTGCATCGGCCAATCGCCACCAAATTTTCCAGAAACCCCAGAATCGGGACATTGTCCATTACCATACCCTCTGTACAATTTGGAGGGTGCCCACACAATGTATTATTTTTTATAGTTATTATGTCCAATAAAATGTTTTTTTAGATGTTCGATCCCGATAGAAGTAGGTCAATATATTCCGCAACACGCGTGACTATTAGATACACTCTCGTTAGCCATCTCCAACGAAGTGTAAAGTTAGACTGCCTATTCAGCACCTGGACAGATTTCAAAAATAAAAACCTTCAATCGGCCTCTTCACAAAATGGGCATTCAAAATAAAATGACGTAACATGTACTCTGTAGAAACGCGTCAATTGTGATGACAACAAATTGAACGCGAAATTTAAACTTCTACCAATTGATTGACGAAGGCGATTTGATTCTATTCTTTCAGATCTCATTGAGACGTCCATTTGTGGCCAAGCAAAATTTAGAACAAAACTACGAAAACTTGTACAATATATTTTATGGTCTGGCTTTTTCTTTTTACGCGTTCCTATATAATTGACCGATAAGCTATTAGGTTGGTTTTTTCTTGTGACGGTAAGACCTAGGCTCTGCCGACCTACAATACACTCTGTACTAGCCTAGTTCTTTTTTCAAGGATTGTATTTATGCGCATGATAAGTCGAGACATTAATCAGTTCCTGTCTCGAGTAGATAGACTTCACGGTCCATTAGGAGGAGCCTTGAAATTTAATTGGAAATTCAGAGCTTTGGAATATAGAATTCAGAGCTAACGTTCGTCTGAAAACAAATTAACATAACTGGAGATAGTTTATTTTTTCCCTTTCACTTTAAAATATCTAAAGAGAAATATTTTTTAATACAATACTATCGAAGCAAAATTGGTGTTTCCTGTCTGCGATTCGATAGCTCACCAACGGCCTAACACAGCGCCATAAAATGTACACTGGTTGTAGCGCCGCCAATTCTAAGGTTATTCATTGCAATTTTTATCAGGTATTTATGTAATTGCGTCAATGAAATATATTTAAAAAAAACAAATTCGGTGTTTTCTTATCGTGCCTCGATAGCTCAATAACTGCGTAACGTATTACATTTACAATGGTAGATAATGCCGCCAAATCTGTCATTGCAACTTTTGGCCGGTCTTTATGTTATTGCGTTCATGAGATATGTAAAAAACTAAATTTGTGTTTCCTGTCTGTTCGTAAATAGCTCACCAACGGCGTAACGTAACAACACTGGACCACAAAGTGTAAGGTCATTGCAACTTATTTCAGGTCTTCATGTTGATATGGATTTATTAAACAAAAATAGTGGTCACTTGATACTTGTGGGATAGTTTAAGACTACTATCTTGGCCATTTGATCTATTTTACTATATATTTTCAAAGAATTCCAGGGAATGAAATAAAAATTGTTTCATTGTGAATTGAGCGAACAAAATGCAGATACCAAAATCTCAGTCTTTCACTCGCTGACTTTCAGTCTTTCAGCGCATTCAATAAGTGAAATACGAAAGATCAAGGTAAATATTAAATAGAGCCAATCGAAAATGGTCCTTCACCTAATCAAGATAACGAATAAAAAGAAAGTTGCCGTGGTGATGTCTTGAACGTCATGACCTTTGCAGAATAGTAGGTCATCCTGCAAATCGACAATAAGCTGAATCTTGGGCTTCGATTTTCGAGTTACTTTCGGTCACATCAACATGAACGTGACTTGCACTTTCAGTACTAATTTCATGAAGCAGAAGTTCTTCAGGAATTACAATTACAATACATGCAGCCCCGTGCCGCTCCGGAATTGGAGGGCAGCTGCGCCACTGTTTGCCAATCAATTTGATATATGGAAAAATGGATTTTTATTTAATTTTATAATGGAATAATATGAATTTTGAAATTTTAAATTTTTGTTGTCCATTCAAAGTGTTATTGACATGGATTTTGGTAGTCATTGATTTTTATTTTAAAATTTTCCGTGGTTTAGACAGACAGCAGTGCAGCGTGGTTGTCCTTAAATCCCTATTACATCCTGTGAGTACAATTATATTGATCATTTCGAGATGGTCTCAATGTATTAAATAATTTCAAGAATTCGAATTATTTGATTGTGCCCCTCACCAAAACGCCTACAAAAACGAATCGAGTAGTGAAGGGGGAAATTACGAGGGTATTAGGACAGACTGTGGCTCGGCGGTCCTGGGTTCGATTCCCGGCGCGGGTTCTCGAAAATTTCGATCCCGTGGTACTGGTGAAAAGATAATTAGTAAAACGTTCTTAATTTCGGTTTTGTTCTTGGACGTATAATGCAAACCGAAACTTTGGTGCGATGTAGATAGATCAAGAGACATTTTTTGTGTAAAAATAAATTTTTACAAAATTGTACACAGTTCATTGAAACTGCGTAATTCCTCATCATCTCGATTATCGATTCAAATAATTGCAATTTTATAAATAAATGTCAAAACATTTTTTTAACATTGTTTATCACTGAGTCGCTGTATTTTCAATAAAAGATCAAAATAAAATTGGTGGTGATCAGATTGGAACCGGCGATTATTGAATCTATTTCAGTTGCAGAGATTGTACGGGAACAAATGGAATGAGCTAGCTTGGTGGCATTTATCGCTCTATTCAAAACTAATAATTGAATTTGCATTTTCTTAAAATGTTATTAAAAATGCATCCCGGTCGTTTTTCAGCCATAGCAAACTGGTGACCTCTGACCCCGTGTGAGCGTTACGAATATAATCTATTGACCCCCATCCTAAACACGATATGGACATGGATGGCCACCTTCCGGTAATTTTGGAAACTTGGGAGTAATTTATAATTTTTCTGTTTAATTGAAGATATCGTAGCGAATTCGGACCAGAGGCGCCAGGGGGCGCAAGGGTCGGGCTCCAAAGATCAATTTCGCAATTTGGCCACGCCACTTCCGTTGGCGCTGGCAGCTGCAATGACATCATATGCAAATTTCACTTAATGCGATGGCAGCGCCAATGTAAA
>JAQGBY010007339.1:0-11873 GCA_034698785.1 Mycogona germanica | reverse complement strand
GTAATATCGATCGTGTGTTGGGGGGTGGGGGGGGGAAAGAGGGCGCTCCTGTATGGGAAAGTTGGCGGCGGCGGCAGGGGGGGTGAGAGCGGCGGGCGGCTCTTCCCTATATCAATTATTCACGCTGCCCATCTGTCATCCATATAGTGGAGGCAGGCGCCAGTTGCATGCCGGGAAGGAGAGAACGTGTCGGGGAGGATGGGTGGTGGTGGGTTATGTGTGTGCCGAAACGCAGACGAAAAGTGATTGTCCGCCTGATCGAGTCGAGGCCAGTGCCGTCAGAGGAAAGGTAAACAGTTTTCGTAGGCCGTGGTAGATTCTGCCGCTCGATTTAGGCGAGGTCGCCAGACACCAGTTTCAGATCGTTTCAGGTTTTAACGACCATTATTTTATATTTCCTTCTGACGGGTTGCCTATTACCGTCTTGGGCTAGCGAATGAGGATTGTCCAGAGCCTTCGGAACATCGACGTGGGGAAACGAACACACAATGTCTTCATTTGTTCTGGCATTGCCATTAGTTGCTCTGTCAGGCTGGACAGAGGAGATTTGAAAAAATCAACAACTGATTAAGTCAATTGCTTTCTGGATTTTTGTACTCGTACTCGTAAATACAGTAATAAAAAATAAGAGGATCTTCATTTCTTTTCGTTTTGTATTTGACTGAGTCTTGTCAATTAGGACGTCGTCGTTTCCTCCAGTCTTGTCCTTGGGCTTTGCCCTTTTCTTTGCACTTTCTTGTTTTGGAACAGTAATTAGGTTTACGGACTTCGGGGTATAGGGTTCGAATCCCATTTGAGTCGCCCAACTGGATGTTATTACACAATTAACAATTATATGATACAGTATAATCGGTCCCTTAAGGCTCTCGTAATACTAGTTAAAAAAATTCAGTAATATTCAATATAAAAAAGTAACTTTCCTAAGTTTTATAGCATGTTGTGAACAACTCTGCTAATTTTGAATATTTTAATGGTGCATTGCGGAAATGTTAAACCCGCGAGGTCGCTGCGACATTATAAAACATAAAAACTCGTACATTCCCAGAAGTAATTTAGCAGAACTTCTGGTTTACATTTTAAGAAAAGAAATAATAATAATTAGACGTAGAAAATCTGAAGAGACTTGATGAGATTCAGTTTTGCTCATTAAAATTTTCGTTTGTGACAGCATGCCGAGGGCTTCATGATTATTTTAGTAGCACAACGGAAGGTTATTAAAATTTCTTATATAGGATACGATTAAAAAGGACGAAATGTGGTCCCTGTTTCTGGCTGAAATATATCTGGGCGTAACGTCTTTGTGTCTCGTGTTTTGTTAATGGTGTGTTATTCTGGTTTTGTTCAGTTAATGAGATTTTAAAGAACCCGCAGAAGCGAATGACATGGCATCTGTGAACGACAGTTATAGTTGCCCTCTGGTGGCGTTCCTGCCAATCAGTTTTGTCGGTGAAATTTTTTTTTAGCATAATGTTCAGAGAACTACTCATGGTGTACTATCGACAAGATTTTGCTTTTAAGCAACCGCCAGTTTAGCGTTCTCAGTGCCCCAAGCGGTGAACTGGAATATGGAGGGTCAACCTGTTCCCACCACTTAAATAAAATAATGTGCGCCACCTAATGATAAGGCGCAATGTCTAAATGCTCCTCGAGCGAGAAAATTGATCCAGTCTCATGTAAGACTGACAAACAATTAAAATTAATATTTCATTTTCGTATTATTCGTCTCTAGTGGGTGTTTGTAAACGTGTGCGAATTTTTTATATTGTCAACCGCGTTTAATGCAAACACGAAATGTTTGCTGCTATGCGTTACGATGTCAAAAGCGAGACGACAAATTCGCAATGGGAGTTATCGTGGAAGATGAGATGTTAGGATAAGCCATTAATTAATCCATTTGTTCGAAGCACAATGTGGCGCAATGGTCTGCATAAAAAGGTATGGGCTATGCATGTTGAAATTATTACGGCAGTGGTTAACTCAAAAATAGAGCAACACAAAATTTAATATTCACTTTGGTGCGAGCCCCCCCCCTCTGCATAGGCATTTTAAAATACCATAAACAGCTTTATGTCCACAGAGGTAATTTGGCAGAACACTTTGACGTTGACTTTAAAAAAAAGAATACTAAAATGGAACGACGAGGTATCGTCATAACTTGTTTTTTTTTTTACTTAACTGAATTGTTTTATATTGGTATTGGTGGATTGATCACTACTAAAATTATAAAACTAACAATATATTTTTTAAACCTATCAATCCGGTCACCATTGAGGAATCGCCAATTGATGCATTTTATTGGACGATGTATTGTTGAACATATGTGTATTTCCTTTCATGATTGTTCGCTGAATTACGATACCCCGGCGAGGAACATGGACAGGATGAGAGACATTGACGATCATTTGATCCGGAAAACGAGGTGTACATCTGCTAGAGTTCAAATCAATCATATGTGTCATTGTTGAGCGCCGACGAATGTTTTATAGATCTCCATTATTATTCCGGTTGAAGTGAAACAATATGTTTAATAATTGTTAATAATAGATGCGCACTCGAAACTTGGCGATTGGTCAATGAAAAAATGTCCATCGATGATCAGTGGTTATCTGGTTTCTATTCCTTTAAATTACTTGTTTCAGCGCTCTTTCAACAGAGCTCTATCGGCACGCTCTGTTGTGTGACATGGATATTTGCGTCATGAAAATTGAATCGATTGGGTGGGTGGGTCGTGAGGATGTGAACGGCTCTCTTGGCCAATGGTGGAACGCGCCGATGATTGGGGCGCGCGATTTCGAGAGCCGAAAAAAAAACCGTCGCTGAACTATTACTAATTAAACCAGATGAACCATTGTCTTCCGTAATGCGAAGGTATAATTCGATTTCCGAACCCGCTGTTAGTTGCTGAATGAAAAGTTAATTAAAATTATCCGATTATGGACCTAACGTTTACTGCTCCGACGGAAGAGAAGAATTGTTGCGACGGAAGCTTTTGTGTTGAGAGCGCTCGTAATGCTCGGAGGACTCGACTCGTCATTAAATTGAAGGTGTAGAATGCTATAGGCATAAACGCCTCGTTTGGCGACAATATGGTTGCCTTCCTTCATGTTGCAGTGTCATAGGCCAACCCTGTGATTTAATTCATTCGCTGTAATTTAATGTAATATAACTATTTGGATGTTGGTCTCTGCAATTCGTATGGACGTCAATTAATAGGTAAACGTCGATTGATTCTCTAGTTTTTCTATCTCCTTGGGAACTCCAATTCTGGCGTTGACATCGTGTTTAGCTGTGAAGTGCACATGAAGTGCAGACCGATTTGGCCCACACAAAGTATAAAAACCGTCGCTGAGTAGCTGACAGCACTGCCATAAACAACAGTGGGGTTTAATTTAAAAGTAAATTTATAGCTGGCGTTATCAGTTATTCCAGATCCCAGGTTTCGAAACAATTTTTGGACGATTAGTAAGATTTGAAATCGGTATGAATTTTTTCGGGATATCAAAAATCATTAAAATAAACTAATCAATGTCTTGCGTCGATTAACAATTGACAAATTTGTCAAAATATAATTTTGTTATGTAATTGTATTGAACAAATACGAGCCTGTGGTTACTAGCTGTACTAGTAGTACAGTGAAATAATGCATTACATTTTCAATTAAATTGGTTTCCGAAATTGTAAATAGGTGCCTGTAATGGCAAATCGATTGCTAAGAATTGTTATATCTGTTTCGCATTGAAACCCCATTTAATGTATGTTGGACCTACCGCGTCATTTGATAAAAAGGTAAATGTGCGTCACCTAGTGCCTGAAATGTATAGTTCGCCAGCCATTCATTCTTGTCGCAATATATTTAAATTTATTATTCATGCATTTTCCTGATTCCTCCTTTACTTTCTCTTTGGTGACGGAAAAAGACCAAGGCATCCTTTGGTGCCCATCATCCGTGATCTTTTGCTAAGAGTGCAGAGTGCAACCAACTTGGTGATGCGAGTATGTTAAGGGTGTTAAAAACGAAATTGGCGAAAATTCGATTTGCATCTGGTGTGCTATGTTGGCCTGGCTTCTATTCTCGCCGCTCCGGCCAATCCGCTTATCGTCCACTTTTCCGAAGCGCGAAATCCAGTTAATAGAGGTCGCCCTGGGCGTTGTCCTAAAGTTTCATCCGGTCACCCCAATTCATCTGCCATAAAATTGTCTCGGCACGATGTTGGTGGATTCGAAATGCTCCAAATCGTGGCAAGATGAAACAGAAAATAGCACCAATAAACGTCGTGCACTAGCGCGCCATCTATCTAGCATTTTGCGAATAATTTATTCACCAATGACTTTGACCAAACGGTGCAAAAAAGAAAAGAATCGTCGTTTTTGCCGGCAGGTGGCGTTATGCATATGCAATCCATGGCGTAAAATCTCATCTAGACACAAGCGCCTAGTTGCAGCTAGTCGATCTGGTTAATGGAAGATGCTCACAATTTTTTTCAACGCCAAATCATATGTTGTTCGCGACTACAAATGTCGACGGAAACCTCATAATTTCAAAATCCGGTTAATAAACCCGCATATGTTGACGAAATATTAGTTCGCTGAGGCAGCAATTATTCTAGTCGATCTGACCACGTTAATTGTCCATTCAATTATTTTTATGAGTTGTTTCAATGATGATTATTGTGCTGTGAGATTAAATCATCGCTGTCAAAGCTTCCGTCCTGCTCCCAGTCTATTACCTCGACTTTAAGTTTTCAAAAAGCATGACTCACCCATTTCCAGGGTGATACATATTTTCATTAAGAATATAACAAAAAATCAACTGCAGCCTTCTTATATACTAACGTCTAAACGGGACGTGTCTTCTAAATTTTGTTAAGTGTTCATGTTAGGTGGTGCCTTGTATGGAATGGCGTTCCGAAATGTGTTTAAACGTCACTCTCTATCTCTGTTTTGAACTCAAGGTTTGGCAGTTCTTATGAATTCGGCAATTGGCGAACTTTCACGAAGCAAGACATGCACGCGTCAGTGTCTCAGGGGGTCTGAGGATGCTACATAAACTCGAACGTAATTTGCGTTTCGCATTTAAGACTGCCCCCCACAACCCAACAACTACGGTAGGACCGCCATATGCGCCGTACAATAATAGCATTGCAGTCATACCTGACATGTTAACGCGAGCGTTTACGTGTCGCTTCGGCGCTGGCGACGCATGGATGATTAACGTTTCTCTCTCTCTTTCTCTCGCATCCTTTGTCTGAAGCACAGTCCGTGAAACACACTTGCCTATCCCCACCCTCATCCTCACAAACCACTCCCCCTCTTTGCCGTATAATTTCCCGACTGAATTATTTGTTAGCTGAAAAGAATTCGGGAATCCAGCCACAAGCAAATGTTTGGAAAATTTATTTGAAATTTGTCAGAGCATGCCCGTGACGAGAGCACCATTCTCTTACAGACAGACCCACAGACCTCATTGCATTAGCATTTCAAAACTTTGTAGTAAAGACTCTTGCACATAAATAATAAGAACGAACCTTAGAAGAGAATAAATGTTGTGATCTTTACTAAATCTCTAACTTTATAATATACCTGTATTTAGGATAAACACTCCAAGAATGACATTTCATGTCTGTGCCACAAATCTCATTAGTATTTATCAGATAAGTAATCCGTCACAGGCTCGAATCCACAATCGCTTTTTTCATTTATGGATCGGGTAGCTACAGAACAAAAGCTAAATATTCATGCGATTTGATTAATATTTCAGAAGATCTGATTAAATGTGTAAATTGATTGCCCCGTTTTTTTTTTTTTGGAACACGCTGTAGAAATTATTACGGCATAAATGTGGGAAGGGTTCCTCTTTGTATTGAGTTACAAAATTATCAGATCATGTTAAGCATAGAAGTAGGTTATCTAAACTCTCTGTATATCATAAGTTGTTGGTGTTGTCTACGATAAGTTAGTCATAGTAGATAGATGACGTTACCGATCGATGCTTTTTATCTACATCATATATACTCCACGGGTTCCATGCTACTTCTGTGTAAACAAAAACTGTGCAGCAATTTCTGTTAAAATCAATTACTGTGTAAATATCTCTCCTGAAGTCATCTGTGCCTGTAATTACTGGGAATGGAAACTGATGAGCACGGAAACTAATGTGAATTCGATCGTCCGTTGAGCTTGCAACTACTTTTCCCGCTAACTTCTGTTAGAATTCTGTGTTCTTAATAGCTGTGGTTGAAAACGAATGTATTCGTGCGTAATGCGCAGGTGTATCGTGTGACATAATATTTAACATGTAGAACTGCTATTACCATGATAGCGGGTTCGATTTCCGACCGAAACCAAAAAACATTTCGGGCGAGAGAAATGCCTACCTAAGACGTGGGACCCGCACCTTGTATGATTTCAGATGCACGTTAAAGAACTAGTTAAATTGAATTCGAACCTTAGTAATTTTGTGTCAAATAAACAGTAGTTCCTTTTAACAGAAATTGCTGCAATGTTTTTGGTTACACAGAGGTCACGGTATACCCTCCGTATAAGCTCTAGCGACGACGATTGCAAACTGCCGTCCTGGCAATGTGCGCCACCTGTTGTTAAAGTGCAGCGCTCATATCTGTCTCGATGAAGGGTTCGGATGGCACACAATTTCTGTTCCGCACGTTGGCCTTAGGAAATCAACAAAACGTGAAGATTTAATAAGACTGCGCCGTCCACATTTTAACGGTCGCCCATATATCTCATCGTAATGCGTATTAATTATCTCCGGTGATAATTGTTACGCATGGCTAATTGCCGTTTGTGTTTACCCACATAATTTCGTCTCAGTCTTTGCCGACTCCCCTTCACTATAACCACTCCCTCACGTTGTTTCCATCTGCTTCGCGGAACAGATCCAATTCTGATGCCTACTGAATACGAAACTCACGGCCTCCTCCTTGTCTCCGGCTCGCATCCAATCGAGCGACCGGAAAATCTCATGTTCTTTAACTGTTACATGTACATGTAGTTGTCGTTCAGCGCAACTAGGTGGGGCAAGAGTCCTTTGCTCGATTGGCTTAGATGGTGGCCATTAAAATTGATTTAAATGGCGGACAGTTTTCCCTCCGTGAGAGAGCTAGAGAGCGCGCGTTTGAGTTTTCTCGTCGATAAAAGCCTAATTGATTTTGCATATCTGTTCATTATCAGACTACCTCTTTTATGTGGTGCATGAAATATTACACAATTTAACATACTTGATTATTCATACGAAGGAAAGCCTACAATGTTGTATGGCTGGTTGCACGTTGAAATTATTTATTTCTTGCCGTGCGTTCCTGATTGCCGAGCCGATAAATGATAGACATATTTTAGCGACATTAAAACTAAGAAACGAAGAAACGACATGACAATGTTTTTTGTAAAGAAAATGTTGTCAATTCTGAAATCTGCCGCGTAAACAAAAATGGACCGCGTAGATTTCTTTGCGTGTTACAAATTTTGTTTAAGTTTGGCATTCAATTCGCTGAATTAACAAATTACGGATGTTGAAGCATTAATTGATGAAAAAGAAATAATTTAGATAATTTCATTACTTTGTCAAACGTTGTTGAATAGTGTGATTTGTGCATTTAGGAAAGTAGTAATTCTTTTGATTTAAAACTTCTTTTTAAACATACCTGCTTCTTCTAAATTTCGTAGTAAATGAAAGTTTTTAATGTCACTGTTAAACAATGACGTCGTTAGAATGAAATCTTATTAGTCATATGGTTATCCTCCTGATACTCTAAATCAACTTTTATGGACCAAGGGTTGCTGCAATCTGGAAATTAGTGAACCAAAATATCAGTCGTGTTGGCATTCTATATATTTGAATGACACTTCAAATTGAAATTCAATTTTTAAGGAAGCTGGAAAACTGTCTCTTATCGTAATTTACATATTTTAAATCTGATTCATCCCCTCCCCCCTCTAGCAGTGAGAATAGGAGAGTTAGCGAACCAATAGCGAAGTGTTCGCGATCTGGTGATAAAGCACAGCCCACATTGGCGTTTGGGCTTGACATATATAAGTGCGCCATTTTTGATTAATCTTCTTGTTGTCATTCTGGTCGAATAATCGAGACCGTTGTTACTATCTATCCCCTCACCGTATATTTTCTTTTTTCCCCGACCATTTCTTAACCGCTTTTCACTTGATTCTTTCCTCAGAGAGTGGGTGCACTCTTATAGCTAACACCTGTCACGTAGAACGATTACACGCGTCGTTGACTTACGCCCAGTGTCGACCCCAGCGACCCTGGCGGACATGCATCATCATTGCGAGACATTCGGTCGAATGACCCGGCCGTGTCTCTGGCACGAGGGTTAGCCCATGTACTACGTGGCTTGTCTCGATGAAACGGCCACTGCGTTCGGAAAACATTTGGAACTAACTGCAGCCTGAGAATTGAAATTCTGTTGGGCGCTAGCCCATACCATGGCGGAGTAAAATAAATAGCATCCAAATTAATTCCAGAGTCTAATACATCTGTGTCTAATTAATGTCTCAGTCTGACGTAATAGGACGACTAGGCGACAGTTTCTGTTTAAACGACCTAGATTAGTTGGGTCAATTATTTAACAGTTTCTTTAAGGTATGATTTTAACAGCGGCTATACAGATATAATTCCCAGCAACGAAAGATTTTAGATGTCAAATGTCTTTAATTGTCGCTGGAATTAAATTAGACGTGTGACATTACATGAATAATTTTTTGTCCTAACTAGCTTTTAATTCTGGGTTACTCACCAGAAAATTTCATTACCTCATGAGCCCTCCAATCTTTTTCGTGTTTAATAGAAATTAGTCAAAATAATTCTGAGCAAGTTTGCTGGTATAATTTCTGGTTTTGGGGGTCTCAGGAGACGATTTGCTTTATTCACAGTCAACTGGGTTCCGTTGGTTACCGCATTTTACATGTTGCTTAGATGTCGCTTCGATCGCTCGAGTGCGTCTGCTTTCTGGATGCGTTAATTGGAAATTTAATTATGCATGATGTGCCGCGTGCAGCTACTAATTTAAATTAAGAATAAACAAATTTTTCTATCCGCTTCACAAATTAAATTCACGTTCTATCCGCATTTAATCAACGTCTCTAGTCTCATTTCTTTGAAAACATTCGGAAATGTGAGACAACTGATAGAGATGTGATTGCAAGGTGCAAGGCACACACAATTTCGTGGAGAACATGTCGGAGTCGGCTAAACCAATTGTCGAGTATTTTGACCTTTCTTTTAGGTACGTTGTTGACACTGGCAACGCGCAATATCGAAAAAAATGACAAATTGTAGATCAGTAAATTCCAGCAATATTATTCTTCCAATAACGATGGTGCTAAAAATAATTCGGAGCATTATTTTTTTTTAAACGGAAGAACTGCAACAATTGTCAATGGGATGGCTTCGGTTCATAGATTAATCGGAACTGTGAACTTAATTTGCCAGCCATTTATCAAATATTTTTAGCTAACCAATTTAAGATACAAGCTAGTCTGGTTGAAAATACAGGAAAACCAAATATGTCAATACATACTTGCTCACGTATTTTTATCAAATCACAAATACTTTGTTGATATTTCTCAATAACCAAAAAACCGAAAGAGTTCTCACAGCAAATTCGTAGACTGGACTCCAGAACAAATATGGAATATAATTTTACATATTTGATTATGGAATGAACGATTTGGATCGATTGTATTTTTCTGTATTTTCGCGCCATAAGGACTCAAGGTTTCATTTGGATTGATTGTTTACTCGGCACGCGTTGTTGGTTTTGTTGTTGAGGCAAGACGAACTGCGAAGTGAATTGTGTTTCGTCTGCGCCGAATTGCGGCTGAAGTATTTTTGTATTTCCTTGTCGGCCAGACAAAGTTCTGAAGAACAACAGTTTGCCGTTGTCCAACCGTTTTCGACTGCGATAAAAAGCTGATCGATAAATTCGGAGAATATCGCTTATCGAATCAAATTGGCGCCCACATTTCGGCAGCAGTCACATTGATATAGTCGATTCCGGTGGGGCCGTAACCAATCATAGTCTTACAAACAATCAAAATATAATTACCCATGAATGCAATATATGCGGGATACCAATAGTTCAAGTAGAAAATCGAATGAATTGATATTTTCGTAGAAATGACTGACCATAGCTCTGTCAGAACTAGGCCAGAACATGACAGGATTACGTATGATCAGTCTATTTCTACTCTAGCATTTCTTGTTTATTAACCTAATATACAACTCGCTCTTTTGGTGGTAATTAAAATACTGGTAACTTAATCATTATATTGAGGTCGTTTGAAATGGTGGGTTGGTGAACTGTATAACAGGATGACTTAATTTTAAATACTTTATATAATTATGTATCTGTAAACATGTTTTTGTGTTCTATTTTTAAGCTGCTGGTTTTTGCAGGACTATTTTAATTCAATACGATTATAAAAATAAACTAGTTCCAAATGTTATTGATTTTTTAAATATTAAATACAAAATTATTATGGTCATCTTAAGATTTCATAGGCCTGCCTGTAATGAAAGGGACCCTTAGAACAGTGCACTTAATTGAAATGAATATCTCCGTTACACCTTTTTGAATATCCGTTCTGTCCTTCAATTCCATATTTGTTGAATTTGAACCCAACTAGTGGTGAGACCTTGTATACAGTAACTGATTTTATATGCTGTAGCTTTCCGAAACCGAATACATCTTTCTTTAATTCGATAGGCTGCATTTTGACATCGTGCTTAAACGGAAATTCGAAATAAATGTAAAAAAAATAAAACCATTTCTGAATTCAACAATCCGTCCTAAGTAAAATCCGTCAATATGAAGTTTATAGAATATGTTAAATAAGCTTGTAAATATTGAGTTGATTACAAGGCAGTGACTTGTTTTCGATATGAACATTGTCCAGACTTGATCAGTTGAAAACGACAAATAATTTGCTGGATTGGATCGCGGCTCAGCGTTCGTCAGAAACTTGCCATTAAACATTGCTCCGTATGATAGCCATATGTTTTGCTCGTTAAAGAGATTCGTATATCCCACATTTACCACCAGACCATCTTCCTTACTTTATCCAAGTCGTGTTTACTTTTTGTCATCGGGTGTTTCCTATCTCCTTGCGATAAGCTCCGCAGTGTGTTGGGTGTGAGTGCTCCACCACCACTCCCCACGATGTAACATGAATTTGGCGCAGGCGCAAATTGGAACAATGGACATCAGCGGTCCTCTTACAATGACAATGATATACTCGACGAACTGGTCACAAACAATCGCCTAGCGAGCGACTAGCTAACATATAAGCGACTCAAACATCGATTAAAATAACCAAATGCACAAAGATTTCTCGATATTATGTCGTTATTATACTCTGCAATCCTTCTGCAATTCCTACGCAATCAACGGTGAACCTCCTTAGCAAACATTTAAAAAAAAATAAAGTGTAATTCCTAAGTTCAGTTTAACTAAACACTGGGAATTGGAGGAGGACTACAATTACAACTCGGCAACAAAGATAGTTTAAACGGAAAATTTAAAACAAATTCTCGAAGATAAGCAGATTAAGAAATTGAAGATTTGTGAATCACTCAAGACTTTCGTCACTACTTTCGTCACTACAATTTGAAATAATATATATTAATTTTTAGCTATATTTCTGGCTATCAATTTTCAATATTGAATTATTCAAATTCAAGGTAAAAAATTAATTTATATATTACAAGAAGGGTGCCCGGCTTTGCCTGGGTTTATAGTAACCACCAATGAAATAAAATATTATTTGTTTAAATTTACTGGCTATTTTACGTTTTAACGATTGTCTCATCTATAACGTCAGTTTCTAGTTTTGGACCTCCT
>JAQGBY010007338.1:0-11879 GCA_034698785.1 Mycogona germanica | reverse complement strand
CACGGGAAAGCGGGATGCAAATGAATTCCCGGGGAAAAGGGAAAATTGTGTGCACGATGTAGTGTGACCGAGCGAGCAAAAAAATTCCCGAGAAAAAGGGAAAATTGTGTGCACGCGGTAGTGTGACCGAGCCATTTAACCGGAAGCCACAGCAAGGCGTTGCCCGGGTCAGCTAGTATCAAAGAAATCTGTGTATTGATGACATAGTGGTTTAGGTTTAGTCCAAAGTGTTTTAAAGGGATGTCCAAGTAACGTTAAGTCAGTGGCCTATTTTTCTTTAGTCAGACCTTTGCTTGAGTACTGTAGTTCCGTTTGGGATCCTCACCAGGTAGGGCTCCTATGAGGTGAAATTGAAATAGTCCAACGAAGGGCTGCTAGATTTGTTAGCGGTAGATTTGGTCGAGAGGATAGTGTGACGAACATGTTGTCAATATTGGAATTTGTCGTTAGAGGATCGCAGAAGACCGACCAATATTGGGCTTCTGGCTCGTATTCTGAAGGGGGATTGTAATGTGGAAATTGGGGAAATTGTGAGACAGGCTCCTACTAGGTGTAGAAGAGCGGGACATACTAGAATGGTTCAGGAGCTGCATTGTAGATGTGACTCATACTTCAACTTATTTCCCCCAGAGTGTGTAGAAAGTCAAGAGCCTGTTAGGATAGGACAACCACACCTTTGTCCTTAACTGGTCATTTGACCCCCGCCATAGGCCCCTTCCGGGGCTGCTTGTGGGTACATATTGTAATTGTAATTGAATCCAAGACTTCAAAATGGCGTCTCAAGGATACTAAGGCCAGCCTCTTCTGCTGGTCAACTGAAAGAATGGGACTGCAGCCATTGGAATGCGACTATGGAACCTAAGACCAGGAGATACCTCATGGAGTTTGGCTTCGGTGATGGGCCCGGCAGTAATGTGCACTCTACAAAGTACTTTTGGAGAAATTGGGTGTGAAGGTCAAAGGAGGGATACTTGGGGCAGAAGGGAAGTGTGAAATGTATGCCTATTGAGGAAATGGTCAAGGGTTGACTATTGATTGTCCAATTTGCATTTTACGATGATTTCATGAATGAAAAGTTCCCATTGGCGAGTCAGGTGTATTTAAATTGTCTTTCACGTAGCGAACCATTTTTACGAGAATCAAATTATCGCGTTCGCGCCAACTGAGTTTTCTTCTGTGGGAGAACATGCCCTTCACACGAGAGTTCGCATATCTTTCTCTCGTGAGAAATGTCAAACTACCAGCTTGCGATAAGAGAAAGTGGTAGTTTGGACCATCTAGCCCAATTAAATTTAGGTGCAGGAGTGGACCGACCTTTCCTCAGCCGTCATACGGTGGCACCCCTCTACAAACCGTATTGGTATTGGGCGCTGCCAAATGGGGAAAGAAATGAAATTTATTTTTTGGATTTTTGTACTATTTGCATAAAAATATTTTGACATTTTTAGGTGGTGCTGCATTACGCAGTTTATTTTATTTCGGCAATCTAAAACAGTACTCGGACCGAACCGTAATATCATTAATCAAAGTAAAATGAGGGCTAAGAACCCTACCAAACCCAGAACATGACAGGGGAACAACGCCCACGGTGACAAAACTCAAAAATGTACGAAACGATAGAAATAGTAGTAATGTGAGAGACGCCAGGGGTTATTGATTAATTAGAAAAAATGAAAATGATGCTGGTGATAGAAGTTTGTAAAACATAATGACAACTTGAATGCTCTCACCCAAGGTTTATAAAATAGGTTAGCTGAGATGGTTGTTGGGGAGGAGGACGTGACCGCCACGCCACCTAGCGTCGGTGACACCAAGTGTGACGTCACATGGTTCCCTCTTCTCTCAGATTGATACCAGCATTTGGTCAACATTTGGAGATTTCTCCAGGAAAAGAAAGGTTTACAAATCGAACATTACCAATAGAGTATACTGTATACCAATACTCTGTATTCTTGAATATCAATTTTTGGAGATTTCGTTGCTCACATGTACTCAACACTTAGCAATTTTAAGGTGCTGCCTGTAATTGTCGGTACCCGAAAATATTTGGTTTTGCAAGCTATCGTAGCTAAATTTTCAAGCACCATTTTACAATTTTTGATTGCATCCCAATATTGGGATGGGAATCTGTTGGAAACCGATGGAGTTGGCCACTGCCAGCTAGTTGCAAATTGTTTTGGTTGGCAGGAACACTAGAAAAATCGCGGGCCTAACCACTCAGCTGCTCATAAAGCGAGACAGAGACCGGCAAACGCATTAAAATAAAGGTTGATTTTAATCCAATCCGTGGCGAACAAACAGAATAACTGTATCGAAAGACGGTTGGCAAAACAGACACACGAGAAGAAAACGACTTTACTCGTTGGCCGACAATATTCGAGTGGCGAGCACACACGCAAACAACTTGGTCTCTCGTGTACGCGTTCGCGTACACCGGCACCACAGTCGCCACCTGCTCACCTGAGCGAGGCGACGGGCCACCATCGCCACCAATCAGGTGACGACACGCTCGCCACCGAGATCACCCCTGAACTCGGTGGCGGGGCGAACTCCCTCGGAGGTGCAACTCCTCCAACAGAATCGTTAGAGGATCATAGAAAATCGACCAATATTGGGTATTCTGAAAAGGAATTGCGAGACAGGCTCCTACTAGGTGTAGAGGAGCGGGGCATACTAAATTGGTTCAGGAGCTGGATGTGACTCGTACTTTAATTCCTATTTCCCCAGTGTGTCTATAGTGGAATAGCCTTAATGAGTCAAGTCAAGAGCCCGTTAGGATAGGACAACCACACCTTTGTTCTTAACTGGTCGTTCGACCCCCGCCATAGGTCCATCCCCCACTGCTTGTGGGTAC
The DNA here is from genome assembly GCA_034698785.1 of Mycogona germanica. NCBI lineage: Eukaryota > Metazoa > Arthropoda > Diplopoda > Chordeumatida > Chordeumatidae > Mycogona > Mycogona germanica. The sequence continues at coordinate 9,025 of JAQGBY010007338.1, read as the reverse complement.
ATATTGTAATTGTACACCGGTAAATATTTTTCCACAAAATATTTTTTTAAAAAACAAGATGGCGCATGGGCGGAGCTTCCAGGTGACCATGTGACGTCACAGCCAATCACGGTTCTATCCCCTCTCTCAGCTAACCTAGTATTTTATATACATTGGCTCTCACCCACACTTTCGTCAAACCCAACAAAAAATTAGAAAAAAAATATATATAAAATTTGTTACCAATTTTTCGGCTAGCTTTTGGAAACGGCCAAGATTCCTAGTCAGCTGCATTTGAAATGGTGTGCGCACGCCCCCCCCCCCTCGTTTTACAGATTGACCTCGTCCTTTTCCACTTTCCAGTCTCCTGTCTTTGTTTTTTTCCTAGTCTTTTTGGCCGTGCGCATTAGCACACCATTTTAAATGCAACTGACGGGAAGCTTAGCTGCTTCCGAAAGTGCTACTGCTAGCTGGAAAATTGGTAACATATTTTATAATTTTTTAAAATGTATTGTTGGGTTTCTCTATAATTGTGTTTAGCTATTTCGATTCTTTCCAAATTTGTAGTGAGGTTTAAATGGGAATTTTTGTGACCAAATTTAAATTCAAAATTGTTAGTAGTGGCCACCCCTCATAGATCCTGATTCGTCCGGACTAAGGGGTGACTTGGGTCTCCCTGACCCATTAGGTGTCAGGGATGACTGGGGAAACCCCCTTTAAAAAAATTAAAAAAATAAAAGATGAAAGGTTGGGCGAGATAAATTAAGTTGTTATGTTTCACAAACTTCTAGTGTTTTGAGCTGCTGGAAATCCAGGAACTCAGTAGGAGGTTTTCTTCTCAGCAAACACCAGGAGTCAGCAATAGTCCAAAGGCAGCATCACACGGGCACTCAGTTGGAATAATTAAATAACTTTAATTACGCAGCAAAAAATGGCAGCAGTAAAAAAATAACACACCACTTGCAGGTGGTGGAAAGATAACAACCGGGAACGAAAATAAACTACAATTCGGTTCGGTGCAGTGTCGGCTGTGTCGCGTGCATAATTAAGCACACGCACCTCGACCTGGCAGCAACGCTGTCACTCAATGGTGACCGTGGGAGACACGCACCCTCGGTGGTGTCCCAGCCCCCACCATGAACATTTTAGAGTTTCGCCACCTTGGACGTTGTTCTCCCAGTCGTGTTCTGGGGTTGGTAGGGTTTTAGCCCTCATTTTACTTTGATATACAACTACTTCCATTTTTATTTGTTAATGTTTTTTCTCAGATACCATGCTCGTAGTCTTTTGTAGCATAATTATATTATCATAATCATTGCGTGATATAGTTTTTGTGGCACACAAGACTCATAGCACTGGACGATGAAATCTAACTGCATAGATATCTACAAATCAAGTCGGTCCTTCACCGTGTAGACTAAAATGCTCAAGTTTAGCAGTGGTTCTTGGGGTCTGAAAGATCTACCAAAGGGTCAACGAGAAATTTCAATTTCGAGGTCATAAAACTTTGCTTGCAATCAAACGTTTGTAGCTAAAGTATAAACGAACTGATTATACATTTTGAAGTCCATTTTACTGCCAACAATTACTCTTACGTGTTAATTTCCAAAATGGAACATAAAACTTGAGCCATCGTTCCAGTTCTATGTTTACTGCTCCAATGCAAAAATGTCCTACCAAGAATGGGTCGATGGACTTACCATGTGCTGTATTATGTAGTCCGAATCGAACACCTCCTCGCAATACTCGCATGGAATCATGACATGATCGTCAATGACAGTAGAACCAGTTCTGCAAATGAAAAAGAAAAGCTTGCTAAATAAACTAAACATAGTAGTAAAGATTTTATTGTGGACGCACTCTATGGATTGGACGAACAAAAATTGAATTCACTTTATAGGTCAGAATTGTTAATCCCAGTGCACGTGGAGGCCACAAAACAAGCACCAAGTTGGCGACTCGGCTAAAAATCTAATTAAGTGAGAATGTTGAAGGAGAAAAGCATTATGGCGCTCCTCCACCACCACCTCATTAGGTGGTTGCTACAAGCTTGCCACCGGCTAGCTAGTCCACGGTTGGAGGATCTCGAGGCACAGACATCGGAGAAGGCACAAATGCTGTCCAGCGCAGGGCTTCAGGAAGCCAAGGACATGCAGATGACCAGAGCTGAGCTGGAAATTTTCGAGAGCTCCTGCCAGGAATCGAACCCGGGACCGCCGAGCCAGTCAGTCGCTAAACCAACTGGGCTACGACGAGTCGTACAAATTAAGTCGTATGTATTAACACTATGCTCGATGTTCAAGCGCAACCCAACAGATGAACCTATTGGTGACCTCCACATGCGTAATATTGTTTTATAAAGTAATTGTTTGGATAAAAAGTAATGAAAAATACTATTTTACAATTTTCGCGAATTGTTCAATGTTGGAGGAATGACACTTCCCGGGAATGCAGGTTCTTGGTGGGGTCCCTAGTTTGGGAGGCACCGAGCTCTGGGTGCACCAGGGTCACCATGAAATGGCAACTCTGGTGCCGAGCCAGTTGCCCCAGGCATGGGTCACCGACTGATCCCCATGCACCAAAAACCTTGATAACTAAAAATATATTCTTACCTTTGTTCTGTATTTGAGGACTTTATCAGATTGTTAAGAGTGGGCTCAACAGTTTCCCTGAACTGAGCCCCAATAGTTTGTGCATTGTTCAATTCTCTGGCCGAAGTGAGCAGCCGACGCTCAGTTATTGAGTCCACAGTAAATCCAGCCAGATAGTCACTTGCTTCGTTTTTATCACAACCAGTCTGAAAAATCAGATTAAATATGTACGGCCACGTTTCTAGTTTGAGAACGCACCCTTCACTCTCCTTCCTTTACGGTCAAAATACGATGTTTTGCGCACGCCACGGCAGCAGACGCGATGATGTGCTGGCAAATGGTGTTGCCACCAGGTGGCGCAAAGCCAAGCTGCAAAATTGCAACAAGTGCGACTACGTCACTCTCTGTCCGACCGCCGAACCGCTTGTTTGTTTTCTCGTGAGTTCCGCGATTACGCGATATCGATCTCACTCAAAAAAATTTCGATAGTATCGGCTGGGATTAAACCAGTGAGAACTAGAAGGCATGCCCTCTAGGCAATTCAGATTCTCTGTAGGGCTAGTTTCAGATTTAAGTTATTTTTACAGAAAAGGTTTTCTGTGTAGGGAAAGATTATCTCAGTCACAAGCATCTCTTACCTGATGATCCAAAAGTACGTCTTCCGGAAATAATTCGCAGCAGAATTCACAAGGAAGCGGCGTCATGTCCCCTGTCAGAGAAATGGAGAGAACACAACACTGGCATACGTTCCAGATACAAAAATACATCACCAATGCCAAAATACTATGATTTCAACAAAACACAAGCAAGAATGAGGAAAAATGAATGATGAAAAGTTTTAGAGCTAAATGTTTTAAAACTGACAAATGTTATAGAAAACCCAAAATGAAGAGGTGGGATAAAATTCAATTGGGTTAGTTATCAGGTCATATAACTGAATACGATTTCTATTTTAAATTATATATTAAGAACGAGACAATGCATTTATTTCTATAGCTTTGCATTTATTTCTATTCCCTTACTGACCTGTGACTCGCAAGTCACTTGTCGCCTCACCTTTGGGTTTGACAGGCATTTGCCTGTCTGTCGAATAGATACTTGGTGCAGGGGGATCATACATGCTGGGAAAGCCCATTGCGAAAGCTCGCCTCTGCAATCCAGACGATGTGAACAAGGGTGCCCACATGTGGGCAGTTGACTCCTCCATGTCCAGATCTTCTAAGTTGTCGATGGAGAGATGCGGTCCAAGAGACCGGCGCTCCAGCCAGCCACTCTCTGTGTCTGAGTTGGCATAAATGGAAGTCTGGTCATTCTCTGACAGTTGCATGGCTACTAGGTGGTCAAGCTGCTCCATGGGCTGCTCAGAGGAGACAATCATGGAGTTGGGAGATGAATGGCGCAGACCTGCAATTCAAGAGGAGACCAACCAACGGCAAATCAATTTTCTGCAGTGAGCCACTAATGTGCTCCACAAAATATGAAACTAATAATTGTCAAAATAGCAGATTCGCCTCAACCATCACTGAATTATCGAGAAACGATTTTAAGACCCTCAAACTGCGTTGAAAATGAAAACAGTTTAAGTGGCAAGAATCGGATAACAGAATATTGATAATGAAGCAATTGCTGGACGACAATCAAGAGACCGGAAACGAGAGCAAATTGTAAAAATAAATTTTTATTAGCGCTTCTAATATTAGTACAGAACCGGTTGTTTAATGGTAGAACAATTTTATACTCGGTCCGACCATCATCCTCCACAAGCGCAAATTAAAATTTATGTTTACGATTTGCTCTCGTCGCCGGTCTCAGATTGTCGTAAATTTTTTGCCCCCCCCCCAAAGTAGCATGTTAAAATTTACTATTAAAATTGGAAAACACCACTCGAATCAAATGAAACTTCGCCATAATTACGACAACTGTATCCCCTTTCGAATTCCGAGACTCAAATTTCAATTTTCAAATTTATCACTATTAACCCTTTAACCGTGGAGGATGGGTTAACCCGTCCAAGCCATTCCACGTACCACCGTGGACGCCGGGATCTCCCAGTTTGACTTTTCAAAAAATCGGTGGCAAAATCTATCAATCACAGAGAAATGCAAGGCACATGATTGGATAGAGCAAAAAACGTAGATATCGAAAGACACGCGCATTTGCAGTACCGGTAGTGCCATCTAGTTTTTGCTGCCGAGACAAGAATGCAGGAGAGCACATTCTCCAACATTTTTTCAACGTTTTGAAAAGCTGGATTTTTCGATTGCGTCTCTCACGAAAGCAAAATCGCGCAAGCATCCAGCAACTGCTGGAACGTCCAGAATTGTGTCGGATTGCTCAGAAAGTGATGGTGAAAGTGACGCGTGTGCCAGATTCGAGCTGGATGAGTCCTCCAGCAGTGGAACATCATCAGAATCCAGCAATTCCGATGACCAGGACAGTGACTACAGCCAGTACTGTGGACTTTTCAAAATATCATGTGTGGCATTTGGTGGGTGCTGGCTCCCTGCCGTTGCCACCGTTTCCATTCCAGGGGGTGCTGGTCCCAGCTCCAGCATTACGGATACCTTTAATGCTGGATAGGACCCCCTGGACCTCTTCAAAGTGTTTATGGACGTGGATATGGTGTGTGAAATTGTTAGTGAAACCAACAGGTATGCTGGCCAAAAGTTGGCCAGCTCTGTCCTACCGCACAGGTCACGCCTTCGGCACTGGACGGACATGTTGGTTGATGACTTCTGGATCTGGCTGGCCCTCATCATCCAGCAGGAGGTGATCTAGAAGCCAACCATCGAGATGTACTGGTTCACCAGTGAACTTGTCGACACCCCCTTCTTCCGGCGCTACATGACAGAGCTCCAGTTCAGCCTTGTCCCAAGGTTCCTGCACTTTGTGGACAATGCCACCATCCAGCAGGAGAAGGACACACCCCTGCTGGAAGCTACACAAGATCTGGCCGGTCTACCAGGACATGCTGGACAAATTTCGGACTGGATACATGCCTGATTGAGAAATATCAATAGATGAGAGCCTGCTCCTGCTGCACAAGGGCAGCCTTGACTGGAAGCAGTTCATGCCACTAAAGCACACCCTGTTTGGCATCAAACTGTACATGCTGTGTGAGGCCAGCACAGGATATGTCTGGACCTCAATCATCTACACCGGGAAAGGCATGGTGCTTGGTGACAAGTACCATGACCAGCCAGACTGTCCAGGTGGTGCCGAACCTGCTGGATTTGCTGCTGGACTGCCTGATGGCCGACAATTACTACATGTCCCCCTCCCTACTCATCTGATCTGCTTCTGAAAAGGAGGACATACTCCTATGGCACCGTCCGGAGCAACAGAAAAGACCTGCCATCTGGACTGAAGACCCCCAAACTCAAGCAGGGCGAGCTGGTGGCCTTTTAGTGGGCAAGGTGCTGGCCATCAAGTGGCTGGACAAGAAGAACATCCACCTCCTGTCCACCGTCCATGACTGCACATTCCAGGAGGTGCAGGGTCGAGGAAAGGTGGTTTCAAAACCTAAAGTTGTAGTGGCATACAACCAGACGATGGGTGGAGTGGACAAGGCTGACTAGTGCCTGACATACTATGACAGCATCTGGAAGAGGAGCCAGGTCTTCTACAATGTCATAGCCCAGTTGGTTTAGCACCTGACTGTGGTTTTGGCGGTCACGGGTTCGATTCCCGGCGCGGCTCTCAAAAATTTTGATCCCGGGGTAGTGGTTGTTCCCCCTCGCACGGTGCCTAAGCACCATGAGGGGGACGTAAGGCCTGTAGTGCAGTTGACTAGTTGATTGGAAACAAAAAAAAATCTTCTGGCACCTCATAGACCAGACCATCTTCAACTCCTTCATCCTTCAGAAAAAGCTGGGTGGACCAGCCAAAACACTTCTTGAATTTTGCCAGCAAAATTCTGGGAAAATTACCCTAGAAACTTGAGAGGACTATTGAGTAAAGCAAAACTTTTAAGGGGTAAAAGTGTGTGGCTGTTCCTTCATTGTCCTGTGTCAGCTGAGATGGTCGAATCAAAAGATAAGGTTAAGGGGGTATAAATACTAGCTTACAACTCAGCTGCAAAAATGCCGTTCAACTAAGATAAACATGAGATAAAATGCCTTCGACATGACAATTATGATGCCAAATGAGTTTCCAAAACAACAGGTGTCCTAACAAAAGATGGATTTTAGGCGATTTTTAAGAACCTTTAGCGAACGATAAACCAAAGCATGAGTGTTTACATTCGCAAAACTACTAGACGACCACAGTTTAGATGGCGTATGGGTTCGCTCGGGTAAAATTTGTAAATGGCATTTTTGCAACAGAATTGAGCAAAAACGCCCTACAAAGTGACATATTTCAATGGTAACCGTCAATTGACAAGCGCCACCGCCAAGATGCCACTTTAGCAGTGAGAAATTTGAAAATTGAAATTTGAGTCTCCGAATTGTCTTAATTATGCTCAAGTTTCATTCAAATCGACTAACGATTTCCAATTTTCATTGTAAATTTTACCATGCTCAATTCCCCCTCCCCAGCTTCCACTCTGTTATTGTGGAATACATGAAGTCATCTCGAAATATTCGTTTGAATAATATGCTGACCTTGAAGTGTGGGTTTCGCCATTTCTTTAGCATTGGCAACACTGTTACTGACATTGATCTGCGGCATGTCGTTGTTTCTTTTGCCAGGATTGATACGATGCGCATCCTGAAAAATGTGTTCCGTAGATCAATGCTGCTATACCTCAATTTACATGCCCTTTAATTTTACATTTTCTTAAATCTCGTAGTCAGGACCCAGTAATCGAAAAAAATGAGACCGTAGGACCGAGAATGAAACCCGGGACCAATATTTAAAAGAAATGAAATTTACTGTTCATATGTTAACGATAGTCACCTTTTCCAAACTTCCTCCATTTAAGTTGTCTCTGCAAGGTCCCCGAGATGAATGATTTAACGGCGCATATTTCTGTTTATCACGATCTGTAACAGGATCATTTACGAGTTTGAGTTGAAAGTTTACAAAGTTGGGCACACCAATGGAAATGTAAGATCTAGATTCTAGAATCTATCCTTCCTCTTCCTTCCCCCTCTCGACCAATGAGAGCGCACCCTGACGATAGCCAATGGGCAGTAGGGGTGGCTCTGGAGGTCAACACACGCGTCTTGGTCAGCATTGCTTGACCCAAGCTCTGTGTCACTTCCCTGTGAACGCTGAAGCAAGCTGGTTGGTTTTGTTTGGAGAAATCATAATGGTTATTTGATAATGATCGAACATCTAAAATGAACTTTTAAAAAATTGGAAATATTAATTTCTGAATTGAATTTATGAAGAATTTATCGCGCCTGTATAAAGTCAATTATCGCTATTCGCGTAAGGACTTATTATTCACAATCATCAGTTTCTTATGGGACTGCTCTAAATTGATCGAATTTGGAGAATTTGATTTCGAACTAAGAACGGTTCTACGAGGAAAGGCAAGGACTTGTTGCTGAAGTGAGAGTACGCGGCTACGAGAAATGACCCTCGAGAACAACTAAAGTTCGCCAATATTTTGGTTCATCGGTGGTTTGTCGTCTTGGCCAATCGAACTGCAATCGACTACTGGAGAACCTACTCCCAGAATCATCATGCGGAGCTGGATAGAATTGGTTCCTTGAAGGAATCAAGTTGGACGAATTGCAAATTACGACAGCGACAACTGCGGGCAGATGTGAACGACAAGTGCAACAAATATGGACGAGAGAATGAAATTGCGGTGAACGTAAGAGGGGTCACTCCCCAACAATTTTACAAAATTTGAATTATGAACTTTTTAGTAAAAATGAGTGTGAATAACTTATTTGAGATCGAAGTATAATTTTTCTATTGATTGTGCTAAAATCATCGTGAATAATTTCCTGCGAACATAAAGATGAGATTTTCTTAAAATGAGAAATTAAGAGTGTTTGTGCATTCCATTGATTTGTAGAATCAGAGGTGTTTTGTTATGATTGTTTTTGTAACCATGCCTACAAATATAACTCTGCAGAGAATAACCTTAACCTGTAGTGTATTTGTTAGCTTATTAGTTACAACCCTATAACTCCACCAAAACTAAACCAAAGGTTCTACCTTTCCATGGAAGCTATTCTAGCCTAGCTTACATCTAGCCCCAGTCCACACAACATCCCAACAACAAAGGACACAAATGAAACGTTATGCATGATTTGACAGGTGATCAGGTTTACTTATTGGCCACAATTGCATGTCATTGAACTCACTGTATGCAAAGAACTTGGTATAAAAAGTATATAGATTGTTCAACAGGGGAATCAGAACACTGTGGCGTAGTAACCGTTCATAATTACCACCTTGTAAATTACAATTACAATATGTACCCACAAGCAGCCCCCATGAGAGGGGCCTATGGCGGGGGTCGAACGACCAGTTGTATCTGAGCTATTTGTTAA
>JAQGBY010007337.1:0-11879 GCA_034698785.1 Mycogona germanica | reverse complement strand
AATCTGAGACAACCTACAGGTGGTTTCGCAAACGGTACCCCCAAGAAGGCTCGATACTTTCGACCTGCCACAGTCTCCCTCCAAGATCCTCTGATGGCCCCCTGCGTCACCATCACAATTGGATCCTCGAGAGTTTTACCGTCAACAACAGTCCTCGTCAAGTGCACAACACAGAGCAGGGCAAAGGTCAGAAAAGCTGTGTGCTTCATCTCGAGTTTAGTACGAACTTTTTAACTTTTTGCTTCACTTGTGCCGAGTTCCCAGATTGTTTACCTCCGCTAGACAATCGATAGGAAACTAAATTTCACGAAACTTGATCCAGGTGTTGACTGAACACAATTGTAAAAAAAAATCAAGTATGATTCTTTTAAAATGTAATCAACAGGTGAAACAGGGAGCAACTAGGTATCTCATTTGAAGTCATTTGTAATCAGAAAAGGACAGTAGCATTTGATAATACGAATGTCCGTCGTTTAAACACGTATTTTTCATTTTTGAAAATAAAATTTCTCTTCACTTTTTCGACCACGTCTTGTGTGCACTTTCCTGAAAACCAGTAAATTTGAAACTGCAATTTGATCGAATTTTTCAATGTTTTAAAACAACAGAAACCTTTTTTTCTTCTCGAAATCGGTTACACATCCGCCAGTGTAACTATAATACGAGTAATATTCGATAACAATTTTTTGCCGTCTTCGGTTACAATATTCAGTATTTCGTATAACAATTTATATTATTTGTAAAATTAAAATCATGTGAGGGATATTTTTTAAACTCTGTTTTGCGTGTGAATCATAAGATATGTTAAAACACTGGAGTTGCAGATTCGTCCCGAGAAATGTCATGGCAATGGCACCGAAACACGTAATTTAAATAAATAGAATTCCCAAACGTTTGACAATTTAAATATCTAATTTCTTCATATCGAAAATGTATTCTCTTCCTATTTTGTGTAATATTACTCCGAGGAATTAATTAAATAATAATTAGAAATTCGGGATCTAGTGTGGAAAATGTTGCTGGCATCACTGGTAGCACGTGATTGGCGCACGTGAGAGCGACGACAGCGCCATTTTGGTCAAGTGGAGGCGCCATCTTGGATTTTTCCTTTTTAATGGCAATGCTTAATAACAAACTTAACGACTGATATCTCGAGAAATATTCAAAATCGAGATCTGAAGTAACTTGCGTTCAACTACAAATTTGAGGAACTATCTTCAGCTCAAATTCTATTCAATTTCGTTAAGCCATACGTTAATTTTTTTTTTAATAAGATGAGACAACTTTAAGAATTACATATAACCCGAACTTTTCTGGTCAGTCCATTTTGGCAGTAGTACTTGCTTTACGTTTAGTCAAAACTACTTTGACTCAATATTCACAATAATCTTATTCAAAAACAGAAAAAGAAATGACACGCACAACAATTCTACCGTTATAAAATTAGCTTTTATGAGCACAGTCTACATGACGACTATACGCAAGCGCTTTTTTTATATTAATTCTCTGCATGATTCCATCAAGATAAAGGCGATAATAATATAAGTTTGTACAAAAATTATTATTATTAACCGTTTGCATAATTGTACACACAAATCGTCAACTCATTGTTGGCAAAAAAAGACAGCAACAACAACTCTGTAGAGGAGAAAAAAATAATTACCCACCATAGAAAGAAAGCGTCTTTCGAAAAAGACGCTCGTCTTACACGTAGGAAAAGGACAAAAAACCGTGACATTCTTTTTTCCGAGAAGAAAACGTATAAACTCAAGTCAAATATTAAAATATATTGACGAATAAATCTGTGCGGTATAAATCGATTATGCCAATAAAATAATGCGCAATGAAATGTATAGGGAGGACTACAAAATTATTTATGGAGGGGAAAGGAAGAGTAGAAAATGCCAGGAATGAAAGGAATATTTACAAATTATCGACAACAGAGAAATTAATACAAATTAGAGCGCGTTTCTTGGGGTCAAAGGTCAGGTTCGTTCACACTTTCAGATCAAAGGCATGAGATCTGCAATGGATTTCTTCACTGCCCTTTTTTCAGCGTGGATTATTAATCGAATACAAAAATTATTCACATTACAATTGGAAAAAGAGCGCAAATTGAAATTCGTAACTGAAACGCTAGAATACACACACACATTAGCTCCAGAAAGTGAACTCTGATGGGTTTCTGGGATTAAAATGCAAATCTGTTTCGACGAAACGTTTGCCACCAGAGAGTCCTGAACCCAAGTCTATACAAATACTGAACCATAAAGCAATTAGGTGTTCCGATTGTTTTTTTTTTATCCATTTGGGAATTTTTTCCAGTGGTTTTTTCAATTATGATTCACTGCAATTTGAGGGGGGAAACCTGTCGTAGGTGGTTGGCAAAATATGTTAGTAGCTGGGGACAAGATCAACAACACTTTTCGAGTTTCAGGGATCGCATAAAAATGTCGGAGTGACACTTCAGCGAACGACCGACGCCACATTGCGGGTGCTGCGAGTAATCAGATAGCAGATTTCAAATACGGTATAATAACTGGTGGAAAGATAGACTTCCCAACGGGGTTCGAACCATCAAAATCTCAGAAAACACGGACATGTCCCCCCATAATATCACTATGCACGATAACTGTATAACACACCAAGCACATAAATTGAGAGAGAATGATACAGAAAAATGCGAGTATTGCTACGTCTACAATTGGAGCATGGCTTTCAAATAACGTTTCCGGTGAAAATTCCTAACAGTTAAAGGGATCGCGAATGTACAGTCTATACAAATAGCCTTCACGCTTTCTGACGTCCAGTTACATACAATTAAAGGTGTTTAGATTATCGGAGTTCCTCCTCACCTGTCCTCTCTCATAACCAAAACGAACTAGCTTTTAATTGAAAATCCATGACGTCATTCGAATTAAAAAACATAAGTTTGTCCAGGAGAATCTCGGTCGATCGAGAAAGGTAGCGGCGAGTCATCCCCCGATTGAGTTTATTATTTTTAATTATTCATAATGCTATTAAAATTACCAGGCGACACTCAATATATTTAATTCTTGTTCAACTACTTATTGGCGAACGCGCCAATTCCAAACTTCGGTCATTATTTCTTAAAATGTTTTGTATGGAAACACTTCCCGATAAACTTCAGACAATATTTCTCTGGTCCCAGGATTTTTCCCAATTTCTTTGGTTGCGTCATGAATCGAATAAGTGTGTTTCCAGCTAGCTTAAGGAATATTACTTGAATTTAATTAGTAATGATTTGAACGAGGTTAACTTACTCGTACAGATATTAAAACTCAATAAGTTTCCAGTAAATATTATCTGCCTTAGATTGGCAAAACGCAGAAACTCGCGAAAAATTCATTCAAAATTTCATTGATTAGTCGTGAGTGAGTCTGCTATCGATCTCGCAGTTTGATAAAAGATAAATATTAATGCCAGAATTAAAAACGAAAAATAAAAATTTTAAAACTTACTCTCGACGACGAAAAAAGGGCTCAAATAATTTTAATTTTAAAATTAATTCAGTCAATAAGTGAAATAGTTGTGCGACTATTAATAAAGAGTCGACAAGTTTTATTTAAGAAGCCATCGATATTACAAACACCGATAGAAGCAATAGCTCAAAAGGACACTGACCAAATGTCGTACAAATTCTGTTTCCTGAATCACACACGGCGAGGAAAAATCAAACAAGCAAGGCAGCTTTTAATCGGAGTTGTCAAGTTCCGATCGGATTTGGTCCCGCGAAAAACAAAATAATTATCTCAGCTTTCTGAGAGAGAGCGCCTGTTGCTGGAACACGAATTAATAATTGTGGAAAATACAAATAACTTAAGCAATAGAATATCTGGGCGTGGGGAAGGAGAGACCACGCCTCCCCAAATTGATCGGTGTGGATAAATAAGTAGACGCTTACTCAATAATGTAAATAATTTTCTGAATGCAAAAACAATCGGCAGAACACGTTCGGACAAAACCTATTTTGCGGCCAAGGACAATTTTCTTGATGTAAAACCAATTCGCGATTATTAAAATAATACACGTCACCACATATTTAGTTGTCACTGTAAAAGCGGCCGTCAATACGTAATTGATATGAAAAATGTTGGCGACACAAAAATTTAGCCACACCTGGTCAGAACCCGAGGAACACGCGCCCCAGGAAAATTCGTACGAAACGCCGAACTCGCTACTCGGAGACGGCAGGTGGCGCTGGAAACCGCGCGGTAACGTGGCCGTGCACCACGTTGGTCTTGCGCACATGAGGAACGACGGCGGTCGGTTGCGCGTGCTCAAACAGCGCCGCCACCTCCTTGATCTTACGCGAGGCCGCCGGTGGAAACACGTCCGGCACTCCCCGTGAGCCTTCGCCCCGCGCTCCGGCACCCGCCGCAGCCGCACTGTCCGCCACCGGGGAAGACTTGCTGTTCCTCGAGTCCCGTCGCCCGCCACCGCCCATAACGGTAGCATCGTCTCTGGCGGCAGCCCTGTCCCGGCCCGCCGGCGCCACGGACGGAAACCCAGTCTTTCCCTCGCGGCCGACTGGCGACTTCAACTTCTTGGCGGAGAGCGGCGCCGGTCCTGATCCCTTGGTGGCCAGCGAGGACGGCCGACGGTTGCCCACCACGTTCTCCTTCTCTACCGCCACACCACCTGGCGGCAAGGACAGACGAAGGGCCGTCGCGTCCAACGACCTGGTCATGGCGTCAACCGAGACGGAGGACTGGTCGGCGCCATCTTTGGACGATGACGAGGTTGTCGAAGAGCGACGCTGCTGCCAGCCGTCCAAAGATTTTGGCTTGTTGGTAGAGATCTCCACAATAACCTGTGCCTTGCGGGGCGAGCTCTGCGGAATGGGGAGGCCGCATCCCCGCTCCTTGACCGGCGTCTTGAGCGGACTGGCGGGCGGTGTGAGAAGGCTCCTCGGCTCGTCTGGGCTATCGGTTGGACTCGAGGCCACATAGCCGCCAGTGCCGCTGACAGTGGCGCTGCGGACGTTGAACGAGCGTCGACGCGACACGAACGTCTCCAGCCGATCTTCCCCTCCGTCGGTCGGGCTGCCCAACGATAGAGCGCTCAGTCGGGCGCGCCGACGAGGACTACCACCAGATGTCGTTGATTCTGAGAAATCGAAGCTGTCCAGGTGGTGTGCACCGGTGGGACTGGTGGCGGTTGCCTTCTGCTTGAGTCGCGCCAGGTATTCGGATTGGTTGGCGTCACCCGATCGTTCGCCGCGAAAGCTCTCCGGTCGGATGCAGTTGCGCAGTTGGGCGCGTCGCTCTTCCTTGTAGCGATCGATGCGCTCGCGGCGGGCAATGTCTGATGGAACGGAGCCTCCAAATGAGGTGGCCTCGCTCAGTGATGCCCACTCCTCACGATGTCGATTGTGATGAGCAGAGGGCGATGAGGCGTCACTGTCGTCCACCTGCTGACATCCGACAGACTTGTCGCTGCCGGATCCAGAGATGCCACTGCTTCCATCAGCCGTGAGGAGAAACGAATCCGGCAAACTGACGGACATGCGTGAGTCCATGTCGGCATCCAGAAGGCGCTCGTAGCCGACCTCTGCATCGGACACAGTGGAGTGGTCGCTGATGGAAGAAGAGGACATATCGTGACGCGAGCTCCGCTCGGACTGGAGCAGCGACGTGGCCACTGGTGAGGTGGGCACCTTCGGTTTGGGAAGCGGCGGTCGCTTTCCGGTGGGTGATGTGGTGGCGGTGGTCGTGGTGACTGGCACCTCAGCGGCACTAATCGACTCGTCGCTCCCGCGCGTCGCCACCTTTGGCTTCTTCTCAAATTTTGACATGAGCTCGCGGACGCTGGCCTTGCGCTCGGGACGGGACGACTTGGGAGCGAACGACGCTGGTTCAGAGTTGCGTTTGCCGTCCATGGCACTGTCTGCATCGTCATCGACATCAGTGACATTCTCGACGGTTATATGAAACGTGGGTGATGGCAACGGTTCGGACGAGCGCTTGAACAGATCTGTGGTTGTGACGGTCGATCCAGATGTGGAGCAGACACCGTCGGCCACACAGGATTTCGGTCTTCGTAGCTCAACGTTGCCATAGCTGGCATCCAGATTGTCGGCCAGCTTCGTGCACTGCTCATTTGCCGGCACGACAGATGGCAGAAGGAGTGAGTCTGAAGTGGAGCAGGGGGTGGTCGGCGAATCGCCGAAGAACTGTATATCTCCCAAAGTCGTGTCTGAGCGGGGCGATGATGTTCCGCGGTCCAATTTCTGGTGATGGTTGTGAGTGTGCTCCAATTGGATCTTCTCCAGTTCGAGCTTCATCTTGCGCTCACGCATGATGTCGCGACCAATCTCTGACTCGAACCGCCGCTTGGATTCCTCCATCGGCGACGGTAATTTCTCGGCGACAAATTTGGAAGGTGGTGGCGGTGAATTGTACTCCGTCTCCTCCTCGAAACCACAAACGCCAAACGAGTCCACCAAGATGGGTGCCGAGTGTGACGTGAATCCGTGCTCGGAATTGGAATCACGATCAGAAATCGGATGGGCCACACCAAAATCATCCATAATCACCAGTAAATTTTCGTCACGGACTATCTGTTCGGATGGAGTTGGTAACACCTCCTGCGAACACTGTTCTTGAATTTCGGAGTGTGGTGCCCCGATGTGATCCACCACCATTGACACACCTGATTGTGGCTCAATGCATTCAAATGATTGCAGTTCGGACACAAAATTCAGCGATTCATGTTTTACTAGTTCCTGCTCACTGATGACGGTAGTTTGTAAGGTGAAGTCGGTGCCAAGGTCAAGGTCCAGCGCGGCACCGGGTGTGGTAGCTCCATCCTCCTCATTGACAAGCACGCAGTAGGCGAATAGGTCAGAGGAAGTGGGCCTGACACCATTGGACGTCACCCCCTGCGGCGACGTCTCCCTCGATGCTACGTGGCTGCTTCCGGTTGGACTAGAATCGAGAGACTCGGGTGGACTGTCTGCAACTGGTTGTTGAACCAATGTTGCAGAAACGGCATCCTGCGACCATGGGTGGAGGTCGCGAGACAAGACATCAGGTTGGTGAACAGTTATTTCTGGGACGCTCTCACAGGTGGCGCTACAATCAATCTCGGCGGGTCTATCGTCATACACTAGGCTAGAGTCTGTTGATACCTTGCCCGAATGTTCCACTTGACCCACGTCTAGACTGTCCAGGTGGTCAGCTTCGGCCACCGGCGTTGCCATCGTGTCATGCAGATCGGGAAAAAACACAGAGTCGCTCACGCTGGTCTGCATATCTACCTCGGAGCTTGTGGGGCGCGACTTGGTCGCCGACTCGTCATAACTGCGATCTGTGGGGTGGCCAGGCTCCAAACTGTCCAGGAGAAAGGAGTCGTCGTGGCTGGAGATGGACGGGTGGACGGTCCCACCACCACTGCTGACTAGACTGGGATGCTGGGTTGGTCCACCCTCCAAAGAGTCAAAGAGGAACGGACAGTCGTCGGCCAGCGAGATGGCGTCGATTGGCGTGGGCAGCGCACTGTCGGCGTACGGGATCAGTCCAGACACGTCGGACATCATCATCGAGTAGGTGGTGACCGGTGTAATGCCGGTGGAGACCAACTGAGCACCCATCCGCGTCGATGCCCCGAAATTATCATCCTCGTCTAGGCATACCAGTGGATGGTAACCAGGCTCAGACGGCTCTTCATCAGCCGAACTGTCCTCGGTGGCATGCACCTCGACAATCACAGTCTTGGCACTGCCATAACGTTCCACCACCACCGCTTTGGTCGGCAGCAGATTTGTGCCAATGTCAATTGAGTTATCGGCAACAATAGTGTCATCAAACTCGACAGCCGAAGACCAGCTCGGTCTAGTCTCCCCCAATCGAAATGCGGCCTGATCCCAGTGACGGTCCAGCGCGTCGGCCACCTCCTTCTGGATGTCACCCACGATGTCACAGGGGCCATCCTCAAAGTCCAGGGACAGTGATTCCGAGGCCAGTGTGTCCAGCGGACCACCCGCTGCACCAGAGGAGGTACTGGCAATGGTGGTGGTAGTTGCGTCCAAACGGATATCTGCTGGAGGAGTGTGACGGCGGGATCCGCGGGTGGCGGTGGTAGTGTCGGTGTAGTCGCCATCTTGCCCGGTGGCGATGCTGCTGTCGTCCAGCTCCATCCGGCCGAGAATGTGGAAGTCTGCCGCGGCATCGCGGGTGGCATGGTGCAGCTGGCTGTAGCGCAGGTCAGCGGCAACGTTACCGAGGTCCAGGTGCAGTGAGGACGAGTCATCATCGTCATTGTCTTCGGACAGGATGGTGCTGAGCTCGGCCGGTTGCCGCTGCTGGTCGTCACCACCACCGCGCCGCCGGTCCAACGTGAACTCGAAGTAAGAGTCGTGCGAGACTGAGCGAACATGCGAGTGGGGGGAGAGACGCAGCGGGACCGAGGCCAGGGCGGCGTCAGCAGATGATCCACCGCGACCACTGTTCAGCGACTGGGACAGCTCCTCCTCGCTGGTGGCACAGCATTCACTGAGTCGGGTGGCGTGGCGACCACTGCGTCCTGCAGGATAGCAAAAGATGAAGTGTTAGCATATCACAAATGAATGTCGACAGCAGGACATCATATGAATCGAGCATCTTTTAACGAGCGGTCTTTAACCTTTAACTCATCTTTTTCTGAATGTGATTCATGTAATCTTTACATGGCTCAGGTACCAATCAAAATTCCAGTCAAAAATCTTTTGATTCTCTCGGCCACCTTATGGTATCCGTTCGATACCAAATAATTTTGTTAAAAAAAAAAACACTGCTATCGATGCTTACCGGGAATAACAATGTTTCCAGAGTCCGTGACGTTCGAATTTCTATTCGAGTTAGTTGTTGCCGATGAGACCAAGGATTCGGCGCTCTTGACAGAACGTAACCTATTATTGTTCCGACTTGAATCAGATTCGGTGACTGCTTTATCCTGGATACAAAAAAGGAAAGTTTCAAATTGAAATTAAGAACGCAGAAGCGACATAATTTATTTATTAAAACGCTTGTAGTGCGGTTGACTACAGTTGATTAGAACAAAAAAAAATTACTTTACTTTGCTAGCAAACCAATGTTTAAAAATAATTTATTTTTCTCACAGTGAGGCCAAGAGACGTTCCAGGGTCCGACGGCGTGGTGCTGCCCTTACGTCGAGTCTTCTTGTCTCGCTCACGAGTACTCTGCGACGAAGACTTTCCTTTGCTGAAAAACGATTTCCAGCCAGAAGGGGATTTCTTATTTTTGGTGCTGCCACGTTTCCTGAAGACGAAACAGATAAAACGATCAGAAGGAGAGCTCATTCAACATTGACGGAAAACAAATCCCTTTGAAAAGTCTCATCACAGGCAAGTGCGCGAATGAGGTTATAATCTTTAAGATTGAATGACTCGCTGGACGCGAAGTCAGGGTAAACGGCTACAAGATCGTTTAAACAAAGGAGGTTAAACTATCTTCTCGAAGATAAATATAGAAATTGAAATTTGCGATCTTGTAGCCGTTCACCCTGAGTTCGCGTCCAGTGAGTCATTCAATTTTAAATATTATCTCCAGTTGGCTTCTAAAATTAGGCTATATATAGAGGTTATAATCATTGGCATTCGTTACTTCATGATACGGGGCTTTTCGGACACTATAGTTACTGAGAAAGTGTTGCGAAAATATGATGAGCGTAATGTAAGATGTAAATGTAAATGTAAAATGTAAGAAGTTTAAAAACATACACCCGAACGTCACTGACCTGTCGGGTAGTTCGATCACGGTGTGGTACTTGTTGGGTAACGTGGACGGCCCTCCCCCGACTTCTATGTACTTCTGGCTATACTGCGTTCCCGTTCCCAGCGCCCTGGAGCGGGCCTCTTCCAAGGACAACAGCTTGGTCGGCGTGGAAATGGCCAAGGATTTTGGACGACTTCTTCGTGGAGTACCTTGAATTGTAAAAAATAAAAAATATATAAATAAAAACTTCTATAAATGCAAGTTTCTCAGAAAAAGGGGATAATGAAATGACTAGAAATTAAGTTTACAAAAAATGGAGATGAATAAATAAAATAAGTTGAATATTTGTTGATATAAAATTTGTTCATATTCCGAAGATAAAATATGTATTTAGGAACTTTTCTAAAGGAAAGGCTGAATGGCACAAATACCTGCCGATCCTGGACACGGTGGAAACACTGGCATCTTGTCGTTGAAAATGAGATCAGAATAATGGATAAGATATTCGGTGACCACGGCCTGCACACCAACGACTTGCAGTGCAGCCACGCCGCCGACTTCCAGGTCTTTGGACCTGCGAGGAGAATAACGAAAAAATACAATAACATTTAAGACCACAGTAATAATTTTCCAAAACAGAATCCTTTTTCGTTTGCATCGGATCCAGAACAAAATCGTTGCCTCAAATTCAAAATGAATTTTTTTTTAAAACAGGGAACCGACGCAATTCTCGATCAAACCATTTAAAAGACAAATTTTGCTCAAAGTGGAAAGTTACAGATGTCTGAGGAGGATGTTTTTACCTTAACAAATTTGGAGCCCACACGATGGCCACGTTTTTTGGTGTCATTCCTGTCTCGGCGCCGAAAGCCGCGACCCTCGACAGATGCTTGACTAGAAATTCTAATGTCCTGGTAAGGAGAGAAGCATGAATAGACTTTTATTTCGTGGATCTAATTTTCAGTGCAAATTGCATCCAAAAATAAGTAAGTTTAATCACAGATATCACATCAAATTGTGTTTAAGTAGTCTTTGAATGTATTGGGTACCTGTAATGGGGAGGCGGCAACTGCTGGACAACATCCCGGACACTTAATAATTTAACATCGTCGTCACTTTGTACGGCCGACTGTAATTCCAAGAGAAAATACATTTTGTTTTTGTTTTGTTTGTGTTTGAAAAAAACAATTATTTCGAAAATTGGCGAAAAAGGGAAAAGGAAGACAATGCTCACCACAAATTTGTCGTAGAGTTGGTACGTGAGGAGCGGATTGGGAAGCTCACGGAAATACATCTTCAACAGTGACGCGACACAATGGATGTCCTGCAAGATGGCTTCATCGTTCAGATCGGGGACGCGATCTTCGTCAAAGGTATTTCTGGTTGAAGAACATTAACAACATTGAAATTGAAAGAACGGAAATCACCAGTTACATCTCCATTAAACGATAAATGGAAGAAAACTTTATCAGGAATAATAAGTTGGAATATCACTCTGAGGTGACCAGAGTGCTCAAGGAGACATCAAAATAAACTACAAGTATTACCTCAATTTTTGTATATTGGATGTGACTCCCGAAAGCCTGTAGATGCCGTCCACGATGCCATGCGATTCGATGAACTCTGTGCAGGAGGTTAGCACTGTCGGAACTGGATAACAAGACAAATGGCAATGTTAGAAACAAAATATAAACACCAAAAAATATTTAAAATTCAGTCTAGAACGACGCATGTGGCGCCACCATCCATCCTTTAAATTCACCTTCAATGTCGTAGGTTAATTTATGAAAGTACAAGGAGGTTACCCAGCTTTGTGTTTACAGTAACCACCAATGAAATAAAAAATTAATTGTTTAAATTTACCTTTATTAACATTTTGTAATTTACGTGTACGCGATAAAACACGATAAACGCACACGATATTCCGATTGTCGTTTACATTTTAGACATTTTGAAAAATTCAAATTTTCACGTGCTAATGCTTTATTTTATATTTTATATTTTATATTGTACCTCAACTTTTTTTTATATTTAAAAATTTGGATTTTCAATCGTTTGTCAACTGTTATGTTAAATTGAAAAAGAATAATTTTTAAAATATCCATTTGATTATTTTATGTTTTTTAATATTGTTATTTTATT
>JAQGBY010007336.1:0-11879 GCA_034698785.1 Mycogona germanica | reverse complement strand
GCGATTTCATTGAGCCGTTCTGAAATTTTGCTCTGCACACCAAAATCCAATTCTTTGTTTTATAATATAGGATATTCTGCAATGTAGATGTAAATGAAAGGCAATTCGGTCGATCGACAATCGCATGATCAGAATCCATTAGCGTCGTTTCTTCTCACGTATCAATGAAATGAATTTCAGCAGCATAATAGAGATGTACATGCATGTCGTGCGATTTTCGACAACAATAGTTTAGACTGAAATATTAATTTAGGGATAGCGACGTTGCCATTAATTACATACCAAGCATGACCAAGATGGACTTACCTCTCTACACTGTGCATGCGAAGCATTGTCTCTATATTCGAATGAAATTGATACACGTTTCAAATTATTAAGCATCAATTCCAGATTGGTTTTGAATTAAGAACTGAAATTACATTTTCAAATAAATGTAATCCGAGACAGGAAATGAGGCTTAACACCTCCAATTTTGTTTAAATAAATTCGATTGCAAACTTAATTTTATAATGCCGAAAGATATAAGAGGCCAAGAGGTTAGTGTATAATAACACCACGCCCACACTACATATGCGTCCATAAATAAAATGGATCGTTTGGACGTGACAACGTCTTTCTCGAAGATAGGTGCGTGTGCTTCAAACCGTTAAGGACGGAAATGCAACGTTGAGCAGCGGAAACCAACGTCACTCAGCAGTGCAATAAGCAGTGCTTAACCAACGCGTTTAAGTGGGCGGATTGTACGCTCTATCGCTCACTGATTCATTAAGTTGTCTTGGTCGAATAGCTGATAGCCGCGTTGAAAATAGGACAATAAAATTGTCAGATTGTTGACGGGGAAAGCGAGAAAGATGAATAAATTTTAATTAATGTCTTATCAAGTGCCGAACAACATTTGCATGGAGTAAAAATGACCATTGGCACATCGAATGTGACGTTGTTGAATGTGATCTTCAGCTATAGAAAGTATAACTCTAGGGTGAAAGTGTAACGCCAATTGTTTGAACACAATTGAGCAGACACATTCAAATGATTTACGCGATACAATGCCGATCGTGATAAACACCCATATGCGAACATACAGGGTGAATCTGATACTGCCCTTTTATTATTTTTAATAAGTCGCCCAAAAATAGTCCGATTATTATGAAATTTGGTGACAAAACGGGATTGGAATTTCGAGTCTCAAATTTCAAATTTCCCACTTTGCGGGTCTCTACCAAAACGATACGTAATTGCACAACGCGCCTGATACAATCAGTTGTGGAAATTTCTTTCACGAAAGAAAATAAGCTTGCTTTCAAATTTATTCGAGAAAACAAAAATGTATGGCAAAACGATTTAAAGAGTTCCCTAATAAAGGATGGACTTTACGTGGACTGAAACATGCTTTGAGAAAGATAGACCAAGACGGGACTGTTGATCGTTGTCGTAAAACTGCTCGCCGATCAAGCATCGTTGCAACATCGATGTTTCAAGAAGGACATCCGCAAACGCTTTCCCAGCATCGAAAATCGAACGTAATTCGAACACTCTGGATAATAGACAATTATAGAATGAGTGGAGCAGAGGTATTTGCACGAATTTTCAAAAAACAAAAACACCAAGAAATCTAGAATTCGCTGACTTTCAATTTCAGAGTACTTCAGATTACACGCAAACGTCGTCACGTCTAAGACTTGCTGCAGTGTCGAAAACACAGTCTACCCGTTTCTTTTCTTATATTCTATGTAATGTATATAATACTAAAGGATATCATGTAATACATTTTCAGCAGCAACCCTGGATCAAATTAAGGCGAACATGTGTCCATTGCCACACAAGTCGCCAACAGTAATTGAAGATTAACCCACTGTATTAGGGGGGAAAACCTAAGTTGTGGTATCAGACGTATAAATATGCAATTAGGCAGAATAATACGGGTAATTTATGAATTGGTTTGAAGCTTGAGGACGATGAGACGATGACCCGTAGCTACTGTAATTATTTGGACACTGTAATTAGAAAGAGTCTAAAATGAAGGGAATCTGCGAGTCCAAAATCTTGATTCAAAAATAAGACACCAAATAGTGTCTTCAAGAACAGCGTCCAAAACCAAAACGTCTAAAACTGTTCTTCTGTTCATCATCCAAATTAATGATATACTGAAGCTGTTGGTTGAACAGAAGCCTGGTAAATCAAAATCCGTTCTGTTAATCTCAAATACTTTTTTAAAAATAATTTATTGGCATGCAAAGCAAAAAATAGTAGCAGATGCGTATTTTATATAACATTCCTGTGGCGTCATCTCTAAGAGTTTTAGTCGACGTAGGACATCAAATCTCTTGAAAAATCCAAAATTAAGACACGTCGATGTTTTGAAGTTAGCGATCGATGCCTTACAATTCGACATCACGATTTGCAGTGTTACCGCAATTGTTTGGATATTTTTTGTGATTTTTTCGTGCAACCACTGTAATATAATTTAGGATATTTAATTAATATCCTGGTCCACTGTATCCACGATTTGCCAATAATTTGCACCCCCGAAACGAAGAACATAAATCTATAATAATGTAAGAACAGCGTCTACCAAGTTTCGGAATACATTAGCTTTTTGACGTGCACCATGCGTGACATTGTCGTGCGTGTCCCTAAGACGTTGAGTCTCTTTGGTCGGACCTCCCGCTCGGTTTCAGAAGTTATTACAAATATTTGTCATGCACCAGTATATAAATGTTAAATTTTTTTGTGCGACGCACTACTCTGTAGAATAGGTCAGCACCACTCGCTCAAGAAATTCGTTTGGCCCATCATGAATATTCATGCAAGTCCAATGTAGAATTGTTTCTGTTGAACAGTTCTGTCCTCATAACACCTTTCATTACATTCATAACAGCTTTTCCTTACAAAAGAAAATAATATAACTGTCTAGTACTAATCTCAAACTTTAATACAAGCTGTTGGAGACGTCTTCAAAGTGCTGCTTCGTGATAGCTCATTGTCAGATGCATCTTGGTGGTGTTTGAGCACTTCAAATCGATGGCCAAGAAACGGGTCTCAGTATGATAAACGTGTATGGACTGAACAATGGAACCATTGAAAATCAAACTACCACCGCACAGTGAAACTAAATTTTCTAAAGAAAACGTTAATCACGCACAAGGCGAGTGTATATCCAGGACTGCATCTGGGTTAATTCATAGGTGGAAACGCTTCATAGCGCCAACATTCATTAATCCGTGCCGTTATGAACAAAAGCAATTATAATTTTTTCCTGAATCCAGAACGTAAATTGTGAGAGGACAAAGTATGATTGGTCCGAGTTTAATTTGTTTGTGCGCCTTTTATCTCGTGTTTACGAATTGGAAATGCTCATCGCTCAAGATTTTATCAAATCCAACCAGCATAGGTAACAATATGACTCGATAAGCTTTAACGATACCAACTATAATGTAGTTTAATGTATAATTGCGTAAAATGAAGAGATATAGATGTAAACCTGTCACAAAAAAAAAATAACATCGCCTTAATAATACAAGCTTGTATAGAAAATAAATGCGTTGTTGCGTAGTTGAGAATTACCGATCTTTGTCATTATAAGTTTATACTCTCTTCATTTGGATTGATAGATGAAACTGTTATTCAATCAATTGATATCACTAGCAACCGGAAATCACTGATTGAGACTACTCAAACACGTAAGTAAAAAATGTTTAGTTCAAACCGAACGATTTTAGTTCGATTTTGTATCGATTTAGTATCGATTGTCCGGATTCCGGATTGCCCAATAATGGATACCACTGGAATTTTCTTTTCTTCAAAATGTTGGCAGTTAACTAAGATGTATCGATTGCCCAATACCAAAATAATTTATCTATAAAATAAAAATATCTACAGGAAAGTAACAAAATTGTTTACCTTCTGAATCAAAACAAATTCACATACTCATCACACTTCCTTGGCCATTTTTACTATCGCGATTTGGTTTCTGGCTCCAACTCCATCGTTTTACAGTTTGCCGCTCTTTGGTGGATAAACAGTCGGTGGTCCGAATGGAAGCGGGCTGCGACGAAATTCACTTTCTGAAGCCGGTACTGGACAATCTAAAAAACACCCAGAATCAATCCTGGAACGACCAACTGATCTGTGGATCGAGGAGTAGACGAAACTTGCATTCACTAAAACCGAGTCTGCCCCAACTGCGTCTTGTGAAATACCACAACGTCTTGGAGAGTATAACCGATCTAATGCTGCATTGGAAAAGATTTCGGGGACTCTTTATCGTCGATCAAAATGCTGGTAAGACTTCTAATATGTCAGTCTTTGATTTTAATTTTTTTAGTCGTCGTTTTTTTGTAGTAGTCGTAGTTTAATCATCCACCTATCAATACTTCTTTCTTTATTCACTGTAGTCACTGCAATTCTGGATATTTCTGTACCCCTCTTGGTGCTTAGGCACTATGTGAGGGGCACATTTTAAACAGTACACCTGGATCGAATAAACGAGAGTCCGCGCCGGGAATCGAACCCGGGACCGCCGAGCCACAGTCGATCGCAATACCGAGTCGTACACTTAAAGATTTGCGATATTTTTTGGCAATTCTTGGAGTTCCACATGTATCCATCCTGTTAAATAATTATTTAGCAATTATTGTAATTATGTAGTTTTTATTTTTTCATTTGACGTTTATTTTTATGATTAATTACTAATGACATATAGAGCTGAATTTATAATTTCTTATGACATTCACTAAACAATTTCCAAACTGAAAACAAAATTCAATGCACCCGAAAAGTTCTGGTCTTAGATGTTCATCAAGGACTAATTTGTGAAACTTTCCTTTTGTTAGGACTTGACCATAAAATGTCCACTAAGTATCTACTTGAGCGAGGAATTAGGCCAACATTTCTTTTCCTGAATTTCGACGTCTCTGTTCGGGATGTGGCGAATATCGCTGCAGCAGCAAGAGGACAAAAGAATTTCATTGTCATTTGCAGTCAAAAGAATACAGACATAGTTATTAACAAGGTTTATCATCGTCCATTTTTAGTCGCACGCTTACGAATATGATTTGTTAAGATTTAATGTTTAGATAACATTGAAATAATGACAATCTGTCCCGTGCTCGCTCATTTGTGTTTATTGAAATAATGGATGCAATTGAAATTTTGAGGTTAATGATGTTATCCCATAGCTCTGTCAGAGATTCCCTAGCAAATCTTTTTTTCGAGTCATATTATTATTATTTATAATTATTTATGAACATTTATTATGACTTGAATTTAGTTTGTATTTATTTTAATTTGGCATTGCTATAGGCCAAAGCTCTTGGACGTTTTGCCCCACCGTACACCTGGGTAGTTGCGAGCGAAAATATTCCCGCCTCTGTGGTGGGCTATGACATTACACCGGACATGCAGTTCACTTTGATGGCTCTTCGATTTGGATCGTTCCAGGTACCGTCAGCTTTTTTAATACCTATCGAAGAATAAAGAGTAGGTGGCGCCG
This sequence comes from Mycogona germanica, assembly GCA_034698785.1. Taxonomy (NCBI): domain Eukaryota; kingdom Metazoa; phylum Arthropoda; class Diplopoda; order Chordeumatida; family Chordeumatidae; genus Mycogona; species Mycogona germanica. The sequence continues at coordinate 6,388 of JAQGBY010007336.1, read as the reverse complement.
ACGCCGCGAGTGTGATAACACGAGAAAAAGGGGTGATTGATGGACGACAATCCAAAAACAGCGACAAGTACAAATCGAAAAAACAATTTGATTGATTAAAAATGTTTATAATTCGTACCACAGCAATTACACGGAATTCAAGTTACAGATAGGACACTGATAACATGGATACATTGAATGTATAAAGTTACAACAATATTGTATAAAAAGGTAATATTGTATAAAAAGGTGGAAAAAGTTATCTATATATATATATATATATAAATGCGAATGTATGTTTGTTTGTTGGTTTGTATGTATGTCCTTTATGCATTACTAAACCATTCATCCGATCGCTATGAAACTTTGGGAAGTTGTTCACTACATTTCCGAGAAGGTTTATGCCAAATTTTTCTCTCCTACGATGATCAAATCGTACATTCTTTTACTTTTTTAGTATTCCCGCGATCCCCAAACCAAAAATTCTGGACTTCCCCGCAAGGCTTCTAGGTGTGCTCCCCACTCACTCAGAGAAACCTTCAACCTTTTCTCTTTTGTTCTTCTCGCTTAGTTCAGAACTCCCCTCCCCTTCATTTAACGCCACCAGAACACATTTGCATGCGTCGCGGCAAAGCACGGGAAAGCAGCAAAGCACGGGAAAGCAGGAAATCACGGGAAAGCGGGATGCAAATGAATGCATCCTATCGAATCGCAGCAATGCGCAACGGGTCAGCTAGTACAAAATAAATTGCAGTATTCTATTGCGTGGTGACCGAAAATTTAAACAAAAGAGCCCGAGCTATAGCTTTCGAAAAATTTCCTTCCTTTATCAAGGGTTGGTCACGACGCAATTGCATTGCGTGTCAATTCTTAACTTTTTTTTATTTTTTATTAATTCAATGTCAAAATGTGGAACACATCGTGTACAATATTGGGGAAAAAAGAAGAGGTTATTTGACGCGAATTTTTTATGGATCCCCGTGTAATGTGTAACTTGAATTTCGTGTAATTGCTGTGGTACGAATTATAAACATTTTTGATCTATCCATCAATCCCCCCTTTTTCTCGTGTTATCGGAGAATGTTGCATTTCTAGCAATTCTGAGAGACTTTTAAACAAATTTAGTGGATCGATTTTACAAACGCGGCACAAAATGCACCGATTTTCGAAAGCAACATCCAAGACATGGAAATGGCGAAATTGTGTCCAGAATTGGACTCGGATCAAGAACTTCAACTGTTTATCTCTGCCAAAGACACAGTAAGTATGACACTTGTCATTTTTCTTTTTACAAGCTACTGTAGATCACTGCTTAATATGTATTTGGCATGAATCCCACATTCAATAAAATACATGTTTTATTTTCAAGTATTCCACTTATTTTTCGCTGGTTCCGGACATCGAGCTATTGGACGTGTTCTTCAGCGTTGTGTCAAATCACACCGAATCCGTCAAGTTTGCCCACTGGAACCAAGTCAGCAAACTATTTCTGTTGGAATTTCTCGACAAGAGGGACAGAGTGAGGCGCATGTGCGGCAGACGAATTATCGTGTCCATTTTTCAGGTGATTATCATAACTGAATCATTCACGTAATTAAATTTAACTTGTCATCAAATGAAGTTTTTCCAATCCCAATGCAAGCAACACTTTGATGCATGAAAGCATAATTTAATTAAATAGTCTCGACAAATAAAACAAACGTGCACAATTTACATTCACACAAATTTGATCAGTACAGAAATTTGAAATACACTGTAAACATGGATTTAATTAGCACCTTACACTTTTTGTCTGTCACAAGGACAGACGTCAGACAGATTACTGCAATCGAGAGTCGGCAACAATAATGTCAATAAACAACGTTTACTTCTGATCTTCACGAAATAAAATAATTCGACAAGACAAAGACAAACGCATGAACCCATCTAAAACTTTCGTCACAACTTAGGAAATTAAAATTAATAAAATAATATCGCAAATCTGCAATTCTTTATTTCCTGAAGATCAGAAGTAAACATTTATTGACGATACAACTCTCGATTGCAATCAAGCAATCTTTTTCTTTCTTTGTTATTACTACCATATCGGCTTCATATCTATTATTTTAGACAGTAGTGAGTTGTCCTGATCACGGGTTCAATTCCCGACCGCTCCCTGTGGGAAATTTCGGGCGTGAGAGCTGCCCCTGGTTGCGATGCAATCACACAAAGCACCCGGTCACACTATTTTATTAGAAAAGGATTATTCAATAGAGCGTTGTAATTATTAATCTGATTGCCAATCATTATCCTAACACAATTAATTATATATGTCTCAAAAGCATGCACCATATACATTTCTGAGAAAAGAAAACGGTGTTCTTCACGTTAAAGGATATCTGAAAGAGATGTTCGATATGCTGTTCGATACGTTCAACATAAGGTATGTTCCCAATTTAATACATGGATGTGGTACGAGAAATTGTACAATTGTGGTAGATAAGTCCACATGTGAACCTCAATTAAACCGTTATAGGTATTCGCTGATAGAGATTGAAGAGGTTTTTGGTGTATACAACGAAACTTCAAGAACCTTCGATGGATACGTCGGTTATCTGTTTAGAAAGGTTGGTCACCTGTTTACAATATTTTTACGATACGTTTTTGTTATTTATAATCCATTATCATAGATACATTATTTTTAAAATTTCTTGTTTACTAATTCAATGTTTGATCGTTTTTTTTGTTTATAGGAGGCTGATATGGGAATGAATGTGCTTGGTCCAACTCTGTCCCGGAGCCGCGGGTTGCGCTACATTGGTCCGGTGACCAAGGCCTACCTGGCCATCATCTACAACCGCCCGGATGCGGTGATGCCGGCCACCACCTATCTACTTCCGTTCAGCCTGCCGGTGTGGATTTACGCGTTAACCCTGTTCGCGGGAATAGTGGTCACCGTTTTCCTGGTCATGTTGACCAGTCCCAGTTACAAACGTCACTTCAATCAGTCGCAAGTGGTGCACAAGCCGGCGTTCCGAGCAGTCACCTTTGCTTTCTTAGAAGAAGGTTTGTCATGAAGAAGTTCATGAAAGTCTCTAAGAATAAGATAATTGGGTACCTGATAAATCTCAGATCCTTTGCTTTCTTAGAAGAAGGTTTGTCATGAAGAAGTTTATGAAAGTCTCTAAGAATAAGATAATTGGGTACCTGATAAATCTCAGATGACTGCAGAAATTTTAACGTATCTAATAAATAGAAAATGAATTAAGTCGTTTCTAAGATCCTTAAAAGAATCATCCTTTTTAAGTGTTACTTCTAAAGTTTTACTTTACTGAAGAAGTTAGTGGTTTTTCTTAAATTGTTCACTTTTTTGTGTTTATCTCAGTGTTTGAGTATCCGCCAGGGATTTCAGCCAAAGTTGTTTATGGAACGTTGGCAGTCGGTACGCTGGTCCTGTTTGCTCACTACACATCCGTCTTCACTTCTTTTCTGACGTATCAAGAAGAAAAAGTCCCCTTCAAAAGTCTGGAGGACGTAGTAAAAAACAGAGAATACCAAGTGCTGATGGTCAAAAATGGTCGTCATCAAGATCTATTCGAGGTATGATGTTTTATTATTATTGAGCAGCATGTCCAGGGACCACATTAGAATTGTAGCTCACGACCTGAACGTTAAAAGGACATCGGAGATCTTTGCGGAATTGCTCACTGAGTCATTCATAGTGATACATTGATGGCAACTTATTTTCAAATTATATTGTTTGAACTCGTACCGATCATAGGCCCAAAACATATTCAATTACCTAGTAAAAACATCAAATAGGAGATTTCTTTCATCTCCGACTTAGGGATGCAACAGGACTTGGTGAGCCCACAAATATTGTTCACAATGGGAAGGTCCATTGTATTGTTTTTTGACCAGTTGAATGAACTAGACGTTGAAAAAAATGTCGTGTGACGTCAATATTTCGTCAAAATGTTTCACTTCTCTCTCTCTCTCCAGAGTGCCAATTCCGGAGTCTACGCTCAGGTCTGGAAAAGAATCAAGAAGCAGGGACAGAAGAGCTTCGAAATGAGCTTCTACTCGGGCCTCATGAAATCCTACACGGGCAAATACTCGTACCTGAGTGACGGTCCAACCTGCACTTTTCTGAGTGGAGGCAACTGCAGTGTGGCTTTCGCCCCCTGCAAGTACTATCACGAGTTCTACAATATGGCGCATAGACACGATTTCCCCTACAGCAGAATGTTCACTCTGGGGTGAGGATTCATTTGGTCTTTTTACCGTTTCTTTTTTCTATTAGCCCATTTCAGTGTTCCTCATGATAGTGTTCAATTTTTAGGTTGATGCAAATCATGGAGAGTGGGATTTTTCGTCGCCTAACATTGACGTACAGGTTGGACAGTCGACAGCCTTGCCGCTTCGGAGGCAACAGCACACTGGGTCTGCAACAAGTGATTGGGATTTTTGTCTTGCTCGGTTTTGGTATGGCAGCGTCTGTGCTGATCACACTGCTGGAGCGTTCGCTGTCGCCCAAGTGGGCAATGAAGAAATTGATGAAATCATACTAGGTCAAAGAGAGAAATTTGTGTTACTAATCGCCACGATGTTTAAGAAAACCACTGTTGTATTAAAAAAACATCAAGAAATAAAAAACGATAAGAAAAATATTGGCTTTTTTAAGGAATGATTTCTATACACTTGACAAAACAGAAATAATGAACTGGTCAGCCTTCTTAATCTGAAACTCATCTGACCCCCCAGTAAACCGCAAAACATTTATCTTTGAATCGCAAAATACCATTGAGTCCGCTTGAATCGGCTCAATTTAAGTGCATCCTCAACTCTTATTGCGCCAGTGACCTAATAACAGTTATCCTAATAAAGACAAAGTGAAACACTTAAGTTTTGTGCAAGTGGAGTGAGCGACTTCTTCTAACCATGGTCCAATATATTTCGAAAATTCTAGAAATTATATTAATAATAATATTCAATTAAAACTAGCTCGCAAGGACCGCAACGACTGAGCACTGGACCGGCAATCGAAAGATCAGTGGTTCAACTCCCGATCTGTTCGAAACTATATTTCTCGCAATTACTACTTCTAATTAAGTACTAGTAAAATATTATTATAGAAACGAGTTCGCCACTTGATTCGTCTTTCATTCGGTGCTGGTCCGAATTCACCCTTTCTCGATTTCATATCATTCACAAATCTTTCTTAAGTCTTAGTCTTCAAAGTCTTAACAAATCTTTCTCAGTAATCATAAAACATAATAAGAAATAAGAGAATTGCTTGGATTGCAATCAAAAATCTGCAACAAGATCGTAAATAAACTAAGTTTACAACGGATCTTCACGAATAATAAAGCATTTGAAGATCTGTGAACTTAGTTTATTTACGATCTTGTTGCCGATTTTTGATTGCAGTCCCTTATTTCTTATTATTCCTTTTATCGGTTCCATATCTACTATTTGAATCATAAAACAGTTTAACCGGTGCATTGTGTGATTACCTTACAACACGGGGCAGCGTAAAATTATTCGCCCGCCACCAGAGGGCACACCCTGCCACATCTGATCGCCAACGTTGGTTCTACGCCTCGCCATTGGTGCGACGTCAGTGACAACTCGCCCCCTCACCAGTGACGTCAGCACCTGCTTGATCTTTAGACATTTCCTAGGAAGAAGGCGCGCGTTGGAAATTGTCTCGATAGAAAAATTTCAGATGCATCTCGGTAATGAATTGAACCCGCTTTCACAGAACCTAGCTTCCACATTGCCTGCACACGTACATTAAGGGCTTGCAAAAAAAAACAATGCGAAACACGCGTCGTTTGAATTTTCTCAAATAACTCGGTGGACCACAATTTAGGGCGATATGCAAAATTATGACATTAAAGCTATTAAAAAATATGCTGTAGAATAACGAAGACCCCCCTCCGATTTATGACGTACTGCCGCTAATTATGAGTCCGGCAAAGATCGATTACCTGACATATCCATTCATTTGTTGACGATGTGCAGTTGACTAACCATCAATTTAGAGCGCATGATTTATGCATGCGGAGCATTTATTGGAAAAGCAATATCATCGTCGGCCCGCCTACGTTCGACTATATTTTCGAATAAATTAGCACGAAACTCATGTTTCGAAGCTATGCAAGCTTGAAATGATCTATCTAAACAATTCATAGCTATGCGATGGTGGAGTTATTCGAATTATAAGCCCCCGTAGAGAACAAACCAAAATTTTAAAAATTGTAATTCATTTAACATTAATATGAAAATTTACATGCCTTACATATATTTATAAATAGACAAGAAGGGTACCCGGCTTTGCCTGGGTTTATAGTAACCACCAATGAAATAAACCGGCTATTTTACGTTTACACGATAAACGCAAACGTTAAATGTGAAGTAACTGTTA
>JAQGBY010007335.1:0-11880 GCA_034698785.1 Mycogona germanica | reverse complement strand
CTACACATGTATCTGCACCTATTTTGTAATGGAGACGGTTTGCTGTAATTGCTCTAATGGAATATATGACTTATTTTTATTAATGTTTTAGCGGCACGTTGTTGTCGGCGCTATGAAGCTGTCCGTCTCCATACCACATTAGATTTCATAGAGCCAGAGTCTGGTCAAAACTGTTGTCAAATTCATTGGGAAGTCCCATTTTGAGCAACAATTTGAACCTTCATGTTGTCACCCTTTTACAAACACGTAAAGGCAAAATGCGTTTACGTTATTCCAAACACTAAGCAATTAATTCTTTCAAATATAAAATAATTTCAACGTGGCGTTCCGTGTCTTAAAATTACAGATACAAAAATTATCACTTCTGGCCTGACGGATTTAAAAAGAGTCGGTTTGAATCATCATTTTGGCTAATTGTGTCTGGCTAAATTTGACAATTCCAGCGGAAAATTTGTGAGACAAATAAGTCTGTCAATGAACAAAACACATTGAATCAATCACATTCTAATTTATGGTTCGCAACTCATCGAGATTAGTTGTTCAAAAACTTCATTACGTAACCATAAATTTCGATCGAACAAACAAGGGTCTATAGGCCAATATTGCAAAGGCTCTCTAAATATAGGAGGGGTTCTGAAACAAATTGAACAACCAATGTACAAAAAATCGGGGCTGTACGAACTGTTCTTGCGAATGAATGCGCGCTCGTTACTCACTCTGAAGCCGGATCCGATAAGCTATACACTGAAGAGGGAGGGCGTGTCCACGATCGTATTCGGAACACGCCGTTTACACAATTTGAGCACCAACTAATTAAACGGTCAGCCGTGCTTACATTTCATGAATGAAAATGAGCAGGCGTGAATGCTACTAGCTGTTTGGAAACGGTAACTTAGTTTCGTTATTTACTTTTAGCATTGACCATGAAGGAGATCAAAAGGAAGATAGGGATAGAGAACAATCTATGGAGTCGCCGGTAAATCGCGAGCGCCGTAATTCTTTTGACCAAACAAAAATAAATCTTCACAAAAGCGCTACTTCTATTGCATACCATCGCACCTGGTATACTGCATTATATATACTAGTATAAATAGCATGTTACTAGACTGCACTGCATATAGCCAAGGGGTGCTCTATTTTAATTTTTTTAAAGTAGGTCTCCCCTCTCTGTGATGGCAGTATGGTGGAGCGATCTGACAATACAATTTGAACGTAGATATCCTCTTGAGATCTTACGGGATTGCTGCTCACATGAAATCGAGCTCATTGATGCTAATTTTAATATCAAATCTTCATTTCAGGCATGTTCTGACTATATAGACTGGGACGCATTTTCTCTTGCAGCCAAATTTTATTTACACGTATTTTAATGATTGCGTGCGTGACTAAAAGAGCTTTAGTTATGTATATGCGCTTTCACTGACTGTCTCCCCATTAAAATGAATACAAGAAACAACGACACTGAACTTTTAAACTTAAAATATGCCAGGCACCGCTGTGCCAAGTTCTGTTTTGATGACATCCTCGGACAGGAGGTCTAAAGAAGGAATGTTGGTGCGCTCGATCCGGGCCCCAATGTGTGAATGACTGCGTCTGTATTTCGCATCATAATTTCAACTGTCCGGAGTTGTTTTTTTCTTCCTTCTCCTGGCTTGTTTTTGTGAGTGTGTGGGTTGTATTTTTTTTCTCCATGTTGCCGTCCCATGGCGTCGGGAAGCAATGAGCAAGCGCTAACGCGATCGTCATTGGCGTTTATAAAACACACACACACCACCACCACTCACAATAGCCGCGCGTTGGGCGAATGAATTAGTGCTAGCAAAACAATCGGACAGAAAAACGTATATAAATTAACCTATTTTACCTAAAGAACCGTGTAATGGCTGCTCACGCGAAATGTAGGTCTTTATGCCATGCAGGTGTTTCTATTATGAATGTACGCGAATAATCCCGAGCGTTAGGGCGTGATGTGATACAATTTTTAAATTTTAAATAAACAAAGGAAGCAATGTCCACAGGGGTGCGCTTCACACTGGCCAACATAACTGACCACTTATTAAAAAAAATATCCTCCTGAATTAATTGAAGCGTTCAGCATAGTTCAAATTGTCATTTTGTTTGGGCTAACCGATCACATGCGCTTTTAAAGATTTCCAATGATCACGCTAGAAATTTTAAACTCACGCTTGTGTTAGACGAACAGAATATTGCCTTTCTATGGAGTAAAACGCGAAATGATCCCTAGTGTAAAATAGGGATTTAAAACTCATTTGTTATTGGAGAGGCGAGACATGTGTGCATTTACGTTTGTTGATTCGTAATAGCTTATTCAGCACTCCAGCGTGCTTTAGACGAAAGCCTACGGCAGGATAAAAGGATTATAGTTAGGCTTTTTTTCTCCATCGTGTCTCATTGGACAGATTGTTGACTTTTTCTGTATCGACAAATGCGAAAAGGATACGCGGTAGGTCTAAACGTCTTTCGGTAGAATATATAAAAAATATACATGTATTTGAGATTGTTGCCTTCCAGCGTGTTCTGTCTCGGTCACGTCGACTAATTAATTTGCGTTGCGTAAACGCCGAATTAAAACCAGCAGGCAGTGCTTCATTTGCTAGCAAAAATTTGCATCACAAATTGCATGCTGCGTGCCGAATCGCGTGGGTTCAGCGCATAAAACTGATCTCACATTTGAATAATGAGTTTAATTTGGCTTCGCGTTCGTTACATATATGATACACACCACGAGTACATGTGCATTCACAAGCAAGGTCGCGAAATCGTGATTTAACCGGAAAGAGATACAGCTATTCAGATTTTTTTAAATTATCTTTTTTCTCATGACCAGATAATAATTTTTTTTAAATGGTGGCTTCGTCTCGCTGTTCGCTATTCAAAAATATCTTTGGTAAAACTGCGTAAATTGAGTGTTTAGAATATCTGATACAATTTTGACACGGCTGGAAATATCTGGAAGAGTTAATATTAGTTACGGACGATGTCTTAAGGACAAATAAAGCTGGATAGATACAGCAGTGTAATCCGACAGTTACAGTAATGGTGGATATTTGAAAATAACTTCTCGTTGACCAACGCTACACTCCGTCATAGTCACCAAAAATAATTTGAAAACGTTAAGATTTAGATTTAGAAGTAAACGATCTAAATCTTAATATTTTCAAATTATTTTCGGTTACACTGCTGTATCTATCCAGCTTTATTTGTCCTTAAGACATCGTCCTTAACTCGACATCCGATTCGGCGTGCTTGGGCACTATTTTATTTATGAGTTAATATTAGTTGTTTGAAAAGCTCAAAGACATTCCGAAATTGGTTCAGCATAAATCGTACAACCAAATTTTAATTTCAGGTATTAATAATCATTGATTTATTTATATCATTTATATCATCGTATGTCTCTTTGTTGACGTCTAATATGATTTTTAAAAATCGTGTAAATTAACTTTCCAACTACAGCAATGCAACAGCTATAAGGTGATCATCTTACTGGTCAATGGTCTTATATGATCAGTCGTATTCATTTTTCTACCTGTATTTATTTATGCCATTTAATGTTACTCGTATACGATCTTTTCTGAAAATAATTTTCTTCTCAAGCTCCACTAGTCCGCCACCCATCATTCTCGTCAGTGTCGCAAAAAAACTCAAGATTTATACAATTAAGGTTTTTTTTTTCTTTTTCCAAACTGGAAACGTTTATACGCACGATTGTCGATTACTGCGTCAAATTAAACGGACTCACGCGTTTCATAAACCTGGCTCCCGGGTAGAGAACACCCAAGTCTATCGAAGAAGCGGGATGAACCTTCAATATATTTTTCTCAACACGCTCTTCGAGGCACAAAAATGTGCCAATAATTAGTTCACTCGGCGAGTTGAATCTCTGGGGCAAGGGCGGGGGGGGGGAAGGGGGAGGTAGGTAATGGTGTGATTGGTGCCGCCAGATATGACTGACTTAATTTTAAACGGTTTGTTTCGCGTTAGTATCGTCAGCACCCAACAGGGGGTTGGTTCCACTGGAAATCTAGGCGTCACTATTTAAAATTGAAAAGTTGTCGTCCATCTAACGATTTTTTTCTGGTGTATTAATTTCATTTTTAAAAACTCCTGTGCCGAGGAGATCTTGGAGAGTTGCCATGCTCCTTCGCAGGAAGTCTATTTATTAGCGACAGCGCTCTTAACTTAATTCAATAATAAATTAAGATACTTTGGTTTACAGTGTATAAACAAGATTACTAGCACGTATATAGTAATGATCGAGTCTGAGATTCAACCTACTTAACTGGTCATTTGGAAATGGTGCTATTAATTGTTACATGAAAGTCTTGGTCTGTATAGAACGCTGAAAGCAAGAATTAGTGATAAGATATTCTGTTAAAAAAATTAGGTTTCTACCTGAAAATAGAGGGTTTCTTTTCTTTTAGATAACGCGGGTGGTTACCGCCTAAAGTTCAAGCGCAGCATTACATTGGTAGCCTGTCACTGTCATATCAAGTTAAGAGGTTGCTCAACTGTATAATAACAATTTTCTAGAAGAATCAAACCAATTTTCATCGAAGGAAAATAAAATACAGGGTATATATAACGTTTGAAAATGAGTAATAGCCATAGATATAGTTCAAAGACCTAAGTTGCTACGAAACCTATATTTTATCACAAATATCAAGACTTTATTTATATATTTTTTAACGACAACCCATAGTTAAAGAAAGCAACACGCGAAACTATAAGATGATGAAAAGAAAATATTTTATTACAATACATAGTTAGAATTTCTCGTCATTCGTTCGGTTTCATTTGTTTTTTTAACCATAAAATGAAATATAAAAGTGAAGTTTAAAAATTAAAGATATTTATCAGGCCCCCGTGCAGGTGCAAAAACTGAGGCATTGCACACATTTTAAATACAAGTTCCATCCAAGTTTTCACTACAGTTTTTTTCTCGAAAAGGTACTACTTCCGGGCCTCTCCATAATATTCGCCCTCGTCTCCTTTCGAATGGTCCTCCCCATCCACCACCCCCTGTAGTTGATGTTACGTTACCAGGCCCTATAGCTATTGGCCTCCCCCGGGATGTACATGCACACTGATGGGCAACACAATAAGGGCAGTGGGGTACACGACCCTCAAAGCCGTGCAACGGTAGCAGACGTCTGATGCATTGGTATTACAGTGTGAGAGAGAGACTTTTTGAGTTTTATGCCTCGTCATCTCAGTGTACCCCACGAAACGCCACCACCCAGCCAACATGGTTTCTGAAGTAGACTGCTGAGTCCCGTGGCGGGCATTCATTTATTCACCTTTAATGTGCTGAAAATCTTGTAAATTTACATTTTTGTTTCATTCGATTGATCACACCCATTCCAAATCAAATCAAATGTAGCTGAAAAACTGGTCTGCAGTAATAAGTTTATCTTGAATATCTGACAAATCCCAAGATGACCGCCAACCACCTCTGCCTCCAAATGAGATCAATTAAAAAAATAGAATGATTGATGGATAAATTTAAAGTTACGATTTCGATGAATCGACTGTATATATGCCGAGAATTACTCTAAACAAAAGTATCATAAAACCAGGCTGACCGAATTGCAAATTTGCTAATCGTCAGCGAGAAAAACTAGAATACTCTAGAGAGTACGTGTATGTATGTGTAAGCAAGGAATTTATGAGTGCAGGTGGCATATCGCACGAAAACATATAATGACGAATGTCACAACATCGTTTACCTGGCCGAAAAAAATGTATTGTCCATCATATGCAATTATTCGTGTCTACAGGTAATTTTTCCCCCCAACTAACAACGTAAAAAAAGAGAGGGAGAGAAAGAACTATGCCAAACAGTTGGTAGTCGCTCCCACCCGTTGGCACGAGACGACGTGACAATCTGAAGATGATAGACGGGTCACTACTTCGTTTGGGTCAACCGAATTACCGAAGCAAACCTACCTACCCGGAACACCGTAAATTTATTCGCTGACCCAATCTCGAGACACACACACTCATCCGTACTATATCTGCTGGTCCAACTGTCACCGATATCTCGCATAAACACTGCCCACTGTGATCCTCCACCGGACCACACTTTATCTTACCCAGACGACAATTCATCACCAAGATCCGTATTCGCAGGGAAACATTATCTTGTTAATTTATATTCGCAACAAAGATAATTGGCACTGAATTGCTCGCGTCTACACTTCATGACAATTACATGCACACGGACCATCAAATCCGGTTGCCACAAATCCGTGAATTTCATGTGCACTCTGAAATTAAGTTCGAATTGTGCTGACTGTATTTGTACGCAAGAATACAGAACAATCTATTAAATATGCATAAACAGAAACCATTTTTTTGCGTGCTCTACTTGAGTGTAGTGATAACCGAATTTGATGGTCCCTGTGCATGTAATGGTCATGAAGTTCCATGTTGTCCTCGTCATAAATATACATATGTTAATTTTAAGATTCGTGATTTTAAAAAAATTGGAGATCCAGAAATCCGTGTCTGACTTGGACGTGACCGCCGCAAAATCGTAGAGGAGGGAGGTGCAAAAAAATAAAAAATACATAATAAAAAGTAAATCGCGCACGCGTGCGGCCCCCGGCCCCATGCATTGCGTAATACCAAAGCAATCAATCACCGGCTTGAGCTTTTCATTGCCTGAAGCGAACCACTCTACATGAGGTTGGGGGGAGAGGAAATGAGCGCGTCAATGCGATTAGTTGGTGGACACGTTTTGCCTCAATCATCGGGGCAAGGAATCGGTTTAACTAAATGCCTGCTGGCAATGCTTAAACAGAATTCATTCGTAAGAGATGCGACCAGACGGACAATCTCTGAAGCAAGTCGTCTAATAAAATAAGTATGGAGCCCGGATTGTTCAATTTTCACCTTCAATTTACTTCGTGTGCAAAGTTACTACAATAATTGAAAACTAAACAATTTTTTTTAAATGTATTTAACCATTCGAAACGATTGGCTAAATTGATCATAAAGAAACAAATCAAAAACAGTGACAAGCTTGTAGAAACTATGAGAGATTTTGTTAGGACATCTGGATGCATGATAATAATAGGAAATGGTGAATTCGGGACAGTTCGTCTTCTTTATTCGGTCTGTCCCGAATTCACCATTTCCTGGTAGAAATTAACTATAATAAAATATCGTAAAAAAAAAAATTTATTAAGCATCGACTGGTTCGACTCTTTCTGGTTTGAGAGTGCGAATTGCAGATCGTCAGCACCACGAAACGATAACTTTGATGAAAGAGTTCTTATAACTGAAATAGAAGAACCGGAAACAGATTTATTTCGTGTGCTACTACTCCGTACTATGTCGTTCGTGTTTGACGTGTCTGAAGGCACGCTGGTTATGTCTTCTTTATTTGTGGATGCGAGTCATTTTCGTTCTTTTGTCGCATAAAAATCCGGTTTGTGATCAGTTAGTTGCACCGGTACGAGATAGGGAGGAGAAAAACGTTTCCCAAATTTCGTGCCCACCCCTCCTCACTAGAGATGAACGCAGTTCGAGTTCGGCAGTCCTTGACAGATTCTCGTCGATTTGACAAGACTGCACACTCACACACGGAGGGACAACGAGACAAATGATTAATTCGAATCGGCTACTGAATTCGCTCGTACATCACCACCAAACCAGATGACGCGTCGAGTTGCTAGAGACTCGTAGATAGGAGGAACAATAGGAAGGCGTTCGAAAAACGTACACAAAAAATGAAACGAGAAACGGAATTGTAAATTTGAAGTCCTTCTACGCTTAATCGTCTTATAATGATGTGGACGAATGTATGCGAATCAGGTGTTCCTTATTTTTTCTTCTCCCATAAAGAATGTCAAACGGAAAGAGATAATATAAAAAATACGGGATAATCAGAAAAAAATGTTTGGCGATAAAAGGCAAAAAGCTTTGGGTGGCAATTTGGATAACAAGTTCTCGCATATTTAAAAACATTTAAACAGGCATTTCACACAAATTTAGAACTTCGGTGATTAATTATATGGCCCGTCAGTTCATTCAAGACGCAAAGAATGCATTTATTTTAATATTGGTGATTTAAAAAATAGTCACAGAAAAATTCTTCACAAAACTTAATGTAATATATACTATTTCTGAATGACAAATTAATTCAACGTCGTAATAACATTTTTTTAACGTCTCAATATAAAAAATTCTCATTTATAAAATAAAAATTATTATATTGCATAATTAGGGCTGTAAATGTACAGAGTATTGCAATAGCACATTTCCCAAATATCGTGCAAGGCTCCCCGACGAACGGAGTTTCATTTATTTTTTCTAATACATAAAATTACGTTTCAATATATGGAAATGTCTTCCTTTGTCTCATCATTCATATTTTTCTTAATATTACTGTCTACTCTTTTTTTACGCAGTTTGTGTTTATGAACATGTAAAATTTCTTTTAGAAAACCGGACCACGGGACCTGAATGAAAGATATACAGGAAGTGTTCTCAGCGGTTAGTAACCTGACCCGTGCCTTTTGCATCACTTTGATTGTGGGGGAGGGATAAGTCGGACAGGGGTGTATATCCAATTTATAAGCGATTACTATAATGATGCTACATCCTCCTGAGATCTCGAAGTTTATTACTCGAAATGTAACGCGTCCAACAACAAACAGCAGTTCCGCTATGATGGTACCGGACGCTCAATTGAGTTTAGGTCACTTATTGAGAAAGTGTTAAGACAAAGCCACTTTGAGCACAATTATTTGGCAATATTGGTTCGATCTTTCCCCGTTTTCTTCTTATGTTCTCATGAAAGAATACCAGAATGGTAACGCGTAAAGGCGGCGATCACAGGAGGGTGTAGCGGGAAAACGGAGAGGGATAAACGAGAGGGAGAGGGTAGAAAGTCGAGTGGAATGCGTGGGACTTTCCATAAACCAACATGAGACAGGCATAAACAAGGACCTGCCGTAGAGAGAGAGAGACAATTAAAAAAGTACGCGGAACATCGGTAAGAAAATATATGGGGCATTTATCCAGGCAATGGAGCTGTCCGTCTTCCCGACGGATGACCTAGTTAGTGTCGCCGGATAGAGAAAAGCACACACCGTCAGTACAACTTAGAAAACACATTACTTTTTCATTTTCAGAATCGTCTTTCTTGTATGTCCCATCTCGAATTGGATGGACTACTGATCAAGTTCGATTCGATCTGACAGCCAAATAAATTACTCACGGATTTGAATCCCGTTATTAAATTTTCAAATTCATGAGAAGTATACAATAAAAAAGAGCAAGTAAAGGAAAATAGCAAATGACCAAACAAAATGATGCATTGGTTGCCCCCTAAAAAAATAATATTGGTAATAATCTATAAAAATTAATGAAATTATTTTTTTAATAAATTCTCGAGCAAATTAAATTGATGAATTAACCAATAAAATTAATATAAAAAAATAATATTGGTAATAATCTCAAAATTTCGAAAAAATAATTTAAAAATAATTTCGAAATTGATCTGTGTGGGGAAAATATAAACATTAACCAAATACGACTCGTCGTAGCCCAGTTGGTTTAGCGCCTGACTGTGGTTTCGGCGGTCCCGGGTTCGATTCCCGGCGCGGGCTCTCGAAAATTTCGATCCCGGGGTACTGGTCGTTCCCCCTCGCCAAGTGCCTAAGCACCATGAGGGGGACGTAAAGCCTGTAGTGCGGTTGACTACAGTTGATGGAAACAAAAACAAAAAATCCAAGATTGCATTAGGTTTAGGTTGCACCTAATTTTCGATGAGTTATTGGACTATTCATAATTTATTCTGGCCTTTTGAACTTTATCACGATTCATTGGTGTATATGACGTGAATGGCACATTACGACATTTAAAAGTGCCAAAACTACAGTAAGTCACAGTTGATACTTTATTCCCAATGACTGTAATAGCCAGCATGAAGATCGAATTACTAGCGGCGCCCACATTTCAGTAACGTACAGGTGCACCAGAATTTGCATAGCCAGACGTTCACCTGGCTACAGGAAATATATATCTTGAAACTTCAACTCAAACTTGGTCTTCGCATTTTAGGCGCCTCCTTTCAGGAATAAGTCGCATTTCCGTGTATCGTGATTCATAAACACACCTAATACCATTTTTTAATGTTCCGTTCGAACGCCTTCATAAAATTCTGATAGGAAAGCGGATCGAAATCTCCCATCGTGTTGGACGATGAAAGAGCAACGCATTTCCGCAAATAAAGATCACACTCGCCACCATTTAACTCATCCGAGCGCCATGGAGAATGAACTGTATCTGCACATAAAGGTTTTTTATATTTTATATAGGATATAGGAAGAAGGAAAAGCGCATTTGCATTGCAGTGGCGTCTCTACTTTCTCGGATTGCGAAATGCCAGAAACGAATTCCGTTTGTTGAACTTCATCGGCGAGGCACGAAGTCGTTCCCCACCAGTTCCTTCCAGGAACTTGAAAACGAGATTTCACCCTATACCGTGAACCGTGTTTGCGTCATACATTGTATGCGAATGGCTATCATGTATGTTTGAATGTGAAATATTCATGTTTTAATAATAAAAAAAATCATAAACGAATAAAATAGTGTCAAAGAAATAAACAACGACAGCATGAATCTTCTGTACTTTCGACACGTTTTCTTAAAAGTGGAAATTGAGTTTTTTAGAAGGACTGGTTAGAAAATTTATTAAAATACACTGTAAATATTGCAATGTCTGACAATTACGTGAATACCGAAAAGATGAAGTGTTGCCAGTCTACATTTCCTTCAACCACTTAGTCATCATCATCATCATCATTAAAGATAAGGATCACTAAAAGAATTGCGATATATTTATGGCTACAGGTATATTTGTTGATTGGGTATATATGATTTAATTGTCACACGTATTCAGATATGTGCTCTAGGAAAAAGGCGTTCGATGATTTAGATGTCATGTATAAGATGACCGTATTCGCACTTTGAAGACATTCGTAGTCTACTATTGTGAACATTAGGAAAATGGCTAAAACCACTAAAGGTCAGTGGCCAGCTAGCTATATGGGCCCACAACGAATTGTATAAAGCGCTCACAGACTGTTTACAAGGAGACCACCCGCTTTGAAATAAAATTCCGAGCGAAGTGGATAAATCATCGTGTCTGAACTGAATAGCGGTCAGTTGTCAGTCCGAATGCGCGCCTCAACTCGTACCGCATTGTGGGGTTTGCGTATCGATTTACGCTTTTTCCAAAACAAAAATCGTGAGCAACGCTCTAAATAACGATTTTATAGCAGCCTTCAGGTCAACTGTAGTTTAAAATGACGCGGACGAGGGGAAACAAAAGTTAAGGTTATGTTACAGAGACGACAGACGATTGTCTTGTCCGGCCAAGCACAGCATGTGACACTGACATTTTAAATGAGAAATACCGACATCTCAACCGCTTAACTAGTGACACTACACAAATAAAAGATTAAGTTATCGATTGCAAATTGAAGAAAAACAAATAGTTCAATGTGGGAAGCAAAAAGTTGACTTGCACAAAAAATCCAATTAAGCTTCACAAACTTTGAAAAAATATAACCTTAATCGCGACCGCACATTTAAATCCATGAACCTCACCAATTTTTACTTTCGTCATCAATGAGCTTGAAGACTTACAAGTATGGTGATGATTGTAGTAGCGATCAATACCTGATATTGAACATTCTGATTAGTTGTCCGCTGTTTCTAGTCTTTTTTATTTCCAAGTTCATTGAGTCGTGTTTTTTTTTTTTTTTTTTTTTTTTTTTTTTTTTTTTTTTTTTTTATCAACTGTAGTCCACCGCACTACAGGCGTTACGTCCCCCTCATGGT
>JAQGBY010007334.1:0-11884 GCA_034698785.1 Mycogona germanica | reverse complement strand
CGAAAGGGAGATTATCCAAAATTTGGTAACGATTGTTTTATTATGTAATATTGAAAATTGATATCTGAAATTCCGTCACTAGCGAATTGTGGTGGTCTACTAAAGGTATGTTAAATTTTAAGCTATTTTATTGAGCCGTTTGAGAGTTAGTCTCCGGACAGAAAAATCAGATTCTTAGTTTTACAGTATAGGATTGTCCTCTTGGTGCCATTTGCAAAGGGGTTTTGATCCTCTCTAGTCAACGATCCTTGGCCTCTATCTACTCCATATCTATGAGGAAATCGAAGTCTGTAGCACACAAAAAAACCTCAGAAAAAATTCCTTTTCTTTCCACAACCAAGTTCTTTCTCTCGAGTTCAATGTACCGGCGATCGAGCCACGAACAGGATTACATCCATATATATACACACACAATTGCCAGATGCGCCCTCCACATATTAGTTATTTCTCATTTGCCATCTCATGTTTTCAAACCAACCCTCACCACCCAACCCACCAAAATCGAATTCCTACAAATATCATCTCCCGAAAATAAGATCGTGACCAGCGTTTGTCGGGATTCCCATTTTTCGCTACATTTTCCACAATTCCAACCACCACCACCACCGCATTCTATTTTGGAACACAGGGAACGTCTCTTTAAATTATAAAACCCAGCAGGAGATAAGTTTATTGCGAAATTCCTCGGAGAGAGGAAAAAACGATATCTGCGGACGTAAATAAGAAATATTCCTAGAGAAGAATAAAATGATTTACTATTCCAATAAAGTTATCTGCTCGAAAGAAACTCGGTTGGAAACGACATCACAATGACCTCGCAACAGCATTATTAAATTGAAAACTGCTCAGAGACCTTGCTGAGACACATTATTTAAACTACTAGGAATAACGTAACTTCACTGAACAGAAAAGTTAATTGATCTTAATCGTCAGTCGCAAATAGACAACCAACGCCAGCACACGACAAAAGGATCAGAGTAGTTAACGATGAATAATAATACGCACCCGACTACTTTATTGCTGATTCTATAATCCACATTAATTATAATTAGTCGGTTTGGCGATGCAATTACAATTCACGCGAACTTTTTTAAAGCCATCCTGTTTTCCCCCCTTCACAGTGACTGTAGTTGAGCGTCATTAAAGGATCAGATTTTATTTCGTCTCATTCCGTGACGGAATCGATCGTCAAAGCTACTTACGTCGTACTTGGAGGGTGGGTTTTTTAAATCCGCTTTTCTTTTTAAACTACGTATCAAAAGTCAGCCAAAATCCCACCCCCACGCCCCCATCCCAAGCCACCAAACAATCGACCTAAGAAGAGAGAGGCGTTGGATAAGAGCGATAACGTCTTAAAATGTCAAAGAAATATTCTCCAAGTTCTTTAGACGAATTGCTACTGCACGAATATCCTATCTAATCAGAGTCTGACTGTGGAAAGTGCACTGTGAGATTGCCTGGCAACACGGGGCAGCAGCGATCTACTCGCCCGTGCCACCAGAGGGCACCACCGATCCCCTCAGTCCGCTACGTCGGTTCGTGACCCCCTTTTTCCGCTAATTAAGTAATACAGAGTCTGACACGAATTGTGTAATTGCCTGGCAACAAGGGGCAGCAGCAACAACACATTCGCCTCCGACACCGGTGGTCAGCACCTACGCTACGTCGATTCGAGACCTATTTTCCTCCTCGCCATAGGTGTGACGTCAGATACCATCTGTCCAGCGCCAGTGACGTCGACACCAGCTTGGTACACGCATTTCCGATTCACGTCTCTCGTCCGAAAAATTCCAATAGTCTCCTCCCGGAATTGAACGCTCGATGAACGACATTGTGACAGACCTAATTCTTTAAATATCTTCGTCTATAGTTTCTGGTGCGACCGGTTTGGAAACGTTTAAGCAAAATCCCTCTCGGGAGACGATTAAAAAGTTTTGCCATTTCGAGAGTTGCGGAGGAGATAATCCCCTTCTCGCTTTCCTCCCTCCCAACCACTCGAGTCCCTGGAGTTGGAGGGATTAGAACGGCACTCGGAATGAGTGAGTGCCGGGGCTGAGTCGACGTCTGATCCTCTCTGGTCGCCCATCAAAGCGAATTAATTTCTCACGGCTCGTATTAGCATATAAATTGGCGAATTATGCGACGGGTCCACCCCCTTCCTTCCTTACCACCACCACCATCTCCTACCATCCTCCACCCACCCACTCACTCACACCATCATCGTCAAGTGAAAAGCGAATATCGGTAATTATACGTCACCAGCTGCTCATGGCGCAAACAAGACTCCGTCGTCATTCGACACCAAAACAATGACGTCGATAGACCGATCGTAACCGATTCAACGCCGGAGTTAGGGCTTGTCTTGATAGTTCAGACGAACACGTTCATTTCCGGAAAGATCAGGCTAGCTAAGCAAGGCCATTCCTTGACACGCATTCAATGTTTAAACATCAAAACAAGCCTCGAATAATTGGGATATCGGTATCTGGCCGCATCGTGAGAGCGCTCTCTAGCGGAAGAATAACGCACTAAGAAGAGACACCCTATCTTAGTTTTTACCGTGAATCCATGACGGTTAAAACTTCAATTGCAGATCTTAAGAAAACAGGATATGAAGAAATTAAATAAGTTGCATTGATCTTGACATTTGCGGAACGCTATATCCTGACCAAATTTCATGGCGCTGCGTTGCGCCGTTCGTGAGTTTTCGATGAGAGAGACAAAGAAACCCAAACATTAAGAATTATAGTACATCCGTATGGATAGAAACTTGGAGTAAAACTTGAATCGGAGAAATTCAAACAATTGTAGAGGCTCGTTCTATTCTTCCGCTTCTTGGAAGTAATAGTGGGGATTGTTCTGATCATTCTGTTTGGGTCGTTGGTCATGTGCTACGAAGTCAACCGCCGAAGTTACGCTTACGATTTTATCGCGTGTGTGATCTACATGTGTGTACATGTATGTGGAATGAATTATAAAACTGGGTTTGTTTGCCTAATGCGCAGTTGAAGTCCTTAACTTAATACTAGTGTGTGAACTCGATTGGAGAACTGAGGTCGGACATTAACGCGCTAACTAGGCCTACCTAGGCTCACGATTTATGTATTTCTGGCCACCATTCTGTGAACTGTTGGGATAGAGGACATTTTTTTTTTGGTCGAAGCGAGATAATTTTAGAGAATGATGGTAATTATTGTAATCAACTACTATCGGAAACCAACACTAGCTTTAACCTCAATTAATAATTAACCGTAACGACAACCGAGTTCAGGAAAATGGACCGCAGATTTGAAATTACAAAGAGTCATTTGGTCAAATCACAAATTTAATCGTTCTGATTCGAGCCCAATATATCTACATGGGTGCGCATTTTGGTCTTTTTAAAAATCAAAATCAACTTCGGATCAAGTTCTCAACTGATGATTTCTGAAAACCTTATTTTCGTCATCACCAAGTTGATGATCAAATTCAGAATTTGACCGTAAATTCGTAAAATGATTATCGTCTGCATCGATAAGATCGAGCCACTCGATTATGTCGATTTTATGATCGATTTGACGATTTTGGGTAATATCGAGGTTTTGTGCGGCCATTTTTAAAAGCGCTTTTGTATAAAAACCAACAACATTGCGATAAATGCTAGATACCATGATGGGCGCGGCCATCTTGTGGAGTGTCAATTATAGTGAAATGCAATCGGATTCTACTTTTCAATGTGTTCTAAAATCTCATTGAGTGGCCACGCACAGTCCCAGACTCCGTCGTTATCCGCCAAAATAGTTCCAATTATTTGTAAATAAAAGTAGTAGAATTGTGAGTTTTATGGATTTTGAATCAAAATTGGAAGTCCAAAATGTGTCCCAGAACGAATCATTTTGAAAGCTGCTGCCCTCCGAACACTGGCAAACACTGCTCGCGCGGGCGTATTGCGGTGAAGCCTGCAACTCGCACTTTCCTAACGAAAGCATCTTTTCCTTTACGTTTTCTGTAGCGATCAATTTGTCTGTCTCGATGCCGCCTTGTGTTGTGTTGGGATTCTGGAGGTCCCTGGAAGATTGTGCTCGAGGTCCGTTGCGTTTCAATTCCCAACGATGCGACCTCGAGCGATTGTCCGTTACGGTCCAGACCTCGATTAAGAAGCGATCGGACCCCTCAAGACCGACCTCAAAAGACGAGTTGCTCGTCACAACAACATTTTCAACTTGTTTACCTCTTTTTTTCGGTCTCAGAAAAAGAGGAGGCAAGTGAAAGAAAATTGGAGCACCGATTTTGAAAATGTTTTCGTCTCGCCATTCGAAGTCTCGAGTAGACTTGGCGAAAGTGACACAAGGTTCGTCGTGACGTCACCGCCCACCACCACCGACACAGTTGAATTTTGTGCGACCTCCTCAGACCACGACCAACCGGGAAAACTAGATTTGGTTGCTCAACGTGGGGGTGGTGTTTGGGGGGTGTCGGGAGGAGGATGAAAAAACGAATTGTGGGGGAGTGGGGGAGGGGGAGTTGAAAAGTGGAGCACACAAACACACACACGACTGCTGCTGTCTCTCGCTATCCGGGTGTCGCTTCTGCGCCGGATGTTGATGCTGATGATGCCGGAGGCGGGTGCAGGTGGCCTAAATACAATATGGGGATCTCGTTCCACCACTTACGATCAAACCGGAAGCCCCAGATCAAAACCAAAGTCGCAATTTACAATGAATAATCTATCACAATTACACGCCAGTGACGTCAACACAACGGAAACAACAGTTACGTCACAACACGTGTGATTTTTTAATTATTTCAGCAGTTCCAAACGTCTCACAATTTTAAAAACTGAAGAAAATGTATTTTCTTTCCATTCCGTGAATTTGTAATCCAAGATATTTAACTTTAAAAAATGGGGATCTCCGGCGAGGATTTTGCCACTGGCAGCATTGGTAGCACGTAAGAGCGCTCTTGAGCGGAAGAATAGCGCACTCATCGTTCAAGTAGAGAATATGCAGACGCCATATTTAAATTTTCCGACAATTAAAGAACTTCAACTGCTGATATCTTGAGAAAGTCACAACATCGAGACCTGAAATAAATTGAGTTGACCTAGAAATTTGCGGAACTACATCCTGGCCAAATTTCATTGCGCTGTGTTACACCGTTCGTGAGTTTTGGATGTAACAGACAAATAAACAGTAAATTCAAATAAACACAAACTTTAAGAATAAAGGAATTAAGAGAGACACATGTTTGCAAAATTTCACTTTCTTTATCCCGAGTGTGAGTTTATCTCACATTATCGCGTAACTGAGATAATCGCGCCGCCACACAGCCGAATAACAAACAAATAATTTACCGCCAGGTGGCTCAGAAACAGTCAAGTAAACCAGTTTTTAAGAAAACCGAAACACCTGGACTGAAACCCACTTCTCTTGCACAACACACTCCAGAATGAAAATAAATATTTTTATTGACACAAGATTACATGCTTTCGTCATTTCTTCCCCAGTTATTTAGCGTAATAAACGCACCCCTTCCCTCTCTCCCCCCTCCCACATTGCATGACGGGATAAATAGGTTTCGGGAGCAGCCGAGGTCAGGCGGGAGGAATTGTCCCTCACTCCCCTCCCCCCCCCCAACAACCACCACCCACACACCACGGCAGTGACGGCGTCATCGGCATCTCCAGTGATGGATGGAGTGACGTCACATCGATCGCACGTGACCCGCATCCGTCAGTCAGTGTGTGTGTGTGCACGCGCAGAAATTCGCTCGTGTATTGGCACGCGCTGTCCTGGACGCTCCACCAATCGGAGCATCCTCGCCAGGTGGCGCGGAACTCTTAAAACAAATATATAAAAGTTTGACTTTTATCTACAGCTTGAAATCGTGAATAGCGTGACGTTGGACGTCAACATGTACTAGTCTTTTCAGTTGCAATTCGGTATGGTCATCGAAATTGGTGCAATTTTAGTCCAGCTGATTGGAATTGAATTGAAATTTTCTAAATTCACATTTGTTTCTAAATTGTAAACATATTTTTTAAAGCATTTTCTGATACAGGAATCAGGTCAGTCTGTCACTAAAAGCGCCCGTTACTGCAGCCAAATTGTGTTTCTAGTTGAGCCCCGATTTCACAGTCATACCGAAAATCAATTTGATATTTGGTACAATCGATTCGCATGAGCCGAGGCGGGGGATGGAATAATCATTTTGATGGGTTGGAATAAAAAACTCATTCCTTTTCATGCGGGTGGAGATAAATATGAGACTAGAGAACCATAACTCATTCTTAACCTTATATGAATGAAAAACACTTTGAACTTCTATATTATTTTCTTAGTTCGACTATTGCGACAATCGAGAAAGAGATTCTGAATCTCCCAAAACTCGATGAAGAGCGACTCTTTCGAATCGAGTCAATAAACTGCTTTTTGGCTACCAGTTTTCTGGATTCTGGATCGAGATTGTGGAGGTGGTCGGCGGAAAAGGGCTTTGTCTGTTGTGTGGGCGTGGGAGTGAAAGGGGGTGGGGGGTGGGGGGTGGGGGGTGAATGTGGGGTGACGAAGCAAGATCGTTGACCCACATTGAGGCTGGCGCGCGCCTCTTCCAGGTCACTTCCGTGTGTGTGCGCTCGACGCTGGCTCAGTGACAATGTCGACAATAATCGATATATGCAGATTCCAGTGTTGAGGAAACACGAACTTCTACGTCTCGAGAATCTTTCTGCCTCGAGTCTCTCGGTGCTGAACAACTCGAGACGAACGCATCCTGAGAGACGCGAAACGAGATACTGGGGTCTTTTTAATTGTTCACCGCACGCACCATCATCGGCTACCCCTTTTCGAGAGTTCAACTTTCCCCGCAATACACGGGTGAAATGTACGTAACACTCACTGTGACCACCGCACTTGAGAAATTGGAACTGCAATTGAGATTGGGGCAAACTGAGATCCTTCGAGATCGTGGGCGCTTTCACCAAATGCAGATAGCGTGGCCGAATGATATTTGAAAGTCAAACGCAGCCCTTCTCCAGCACTTGTTTCGAAATTAGCGAGCGCATTTGAGATGGGTGAATTAACATTCCAGAACGAGCGAGACTTTCTTATCCTAGCACGGACTCGACATTATTTTTCCTATGTCTTAACATATCCTACTCTCGAGCCTTCATCAATTAAATATGCTTGACCTGTGCAATGAATATTTTTCCTCCACCACCACCACCACATAAACAATGTAAATACCATCTTACATCGTCCAAGGGGATCCAGGGGATTATTTAGGCGTACCTGGCCGCCGCCACCACCACCACGTGTGACGTCACAACCACTGCACCAGGTAGCGATTCCTCATAGATGAGCGAGGACGGATCAATGCGCTGGATCCGGCGCTCCGAACGCGCGCTACGTGACCGCGGAACGGGAGACGCGCGGGGGGTCATCGCGCATGCGCAGTTGAGCGCCGACGACCCGAAAATGCCAGCAACCGAGACGTGGCGCGGCGGCGGAAGACGAAAAGACGAAAAACGGTCTTTGTGAATGGCGGAGGAGGATTTTCGACGACCGAATGTTTAGATCTGGGTCACACGCTGGGATACGAAATTCGGAGGTTTCATTCAGAAATAGAATTGGGTGCATCGTTGCACTAGAAAATACAAATGACAGGAATCGAAATTGATGAAAAAATCCTAAATCTGAACATCAACTCTACTAGGTACTAGGCCCTAGGCTGTTCCTGATTCCCCGGTCACTGGCCCAGCGCCAGGACAAACACAATTTTATGGGATGGGGACGTCAATTGAGACAGGCGCGTCCAGTAAATGTTTGGCATTTCGAGAGGTGGAGGTGGAGGGGTGGTGGTGGTGGTGGGGTGAGGGGGATCGATGTTATTGCGATGAAGCCAATTAGATGTTTGCGCCCAACGGTCATTAAAAGCCAGGTATCCGAGCGGGTGTTAATGCAATGACATTATTCCGACAACCCCTCTGCCCTTCCCTTCCTCCTTCCTACACAGTCAACACCCACACTTTTACCCTCCAGGACAAACATCTTAATCCCCCCTCCTACACACACACACCATAAATGATAGGTCATCTACACACTAAATCTGTCGCGTTCATTGGCAAGAAAACGTCACGCATCTTCACGATAAGAATCGTATTCCAAAACTTCCGCACGGTGCGTCTTAGATATTTCAGGATTTTATTTTGTCGAAACTAGATCTTAAAATATTCTATGAATATCTTCGAGAGCCACTGTCAAAATAGTTCATCCGTGATCTTGAAAAAGGTTTCCTAAACGTCTTAAAATTTAGAACTTTTGTACAGTGAGTGAATCAAATGTCGAGCTAGATCGTGTTGTTCTCGCGCAGCCCTAACTCTTAACTCGAGTACCCGAATTTTGGTGACAATTTGGTGACGTCAGCAACACCTAGTCGTCGTCGGGGGTCAAGTGCCCCCGCACAGAGATGGGTAACGATCGTCTAAGCCCTCCCTTCCTACCTCCATCATCCACTCAACCACGCAACCAAAAACAACATCTTAATCCGACCCTCCGCTTACTGCACCTGAGACCAGGTGGCTATTAAGCACTAGACACGGTAAAAAAAACAAGTTGAGATAACGCGAGACGATATCCGAAAAATATTACTAGATACAAGCGTTTCTTAAGTTTTAATCCTTTGGGGATTGAATCAAATTCATTTGCGCGTCATCAATTAATTCATTGCATAATTATTTCGGGATCGAAACGCGGAAAGTCGGTTTATAGAGGAAGTGTTTTCTCGGTGTTGTGTTGTTGGAAGATCTCAGGAGGATTCTCCCGAGTACTTTTCCACACACCAACATGTACACTTCTGGACGTGAGAAATCCTCTAAATGGTGTTTTAATTGCCACTTGTAGCAGGTCCATGGCCCCTGCAATCGGCAACAAAGACCAAGAATTCATTCTGCACTTGATGAGCAATTCCCAACGAGCAGTTGGAACGCTGATGCGCAAAAGAAAGAAGTCTTAATTCTAGAAGAAAGGCTAACACACTTATACTTAGGAGAATGCGCGGCTTATTATCATCCATCCCCCCAAATCGTCCCTAGAACCCCGTCAAATCCAAAACAACGATCACGATTAGCTGAATTCTCAGCCAGCGGTCGCTAAATAACTGTCAAGCACAGAGGGAATAGCTCAATTTAACACCCCCGAGAGAATGAGCTGACACGTATGTGTGAACAAACACGAGCACATCAGTTGAAGGAGGGCGAGGTGATTCGGTCAAAGGGATGCGTCGTCATCGGCTTCGATCGAAGATTGTAAATAATTCTCAGGAATTGGGGGTTTGGGCAGCGCCCTACTACAGAATATATACATGAAGAGGCAACCTGGATCGGAGTAAACATGTATTTCACGCCTGTGTGTGTGGGGGGGGGGTTCTTGTTTGTGTTTGTGACGACACAACTGTAATACGGACCGAGTGCACCTCGAGGGGGAGTGAGAGGAAACAAGTGCAATAACAACACGCGCTGTGGCGGAAATGGAGGCCTAATATTAAAAGTACACACCCGGGATAAAATAAGGTTGGGGCCACGATTAATCTAGACGAGATAGATGTGTGTGTGGAAACAGTGACGACGTCGACAGCAGCGCCTCTAGGCGGGGAGGGGACTTCAACTTTTATCTCGCATTTCACGAACAATAAGATGAGACCCCAAATTCATCGAATTAAGAGGGTTTGAGAAGTTTGAATTGCACTTGAGATTGGGGCGAATGGGCCTTTCAGTTTGCACGCGCTTCCTTGAAATACAGATGGCGTGATCGAATGGTATTGAAAGATGAACGCACCCGTCTCCAGCACGTGCTTTGGAATTATCGAACTCAACCCGAAATGGGTGAATTGTCATTCGAGAACGAGAAGTAGGTTCTTGTTCTAGCACCGATTCGCCTATCTTGTTCCCGTGTCTCAACGCGCCCCTCTGCAGCACGTGCTTTGGAATTATCGAACTCGATCGAAATGGGTGAATGGTTAATCGAGAATGAGAAGTTTTTTCTCGATGCACCGATTTGCCTCTCTTGTTCACATGTCTCAACGCGCCCCCTCCAGAACGTGTTTTGAAATTCATGAGCGTATTTGCAATGGGCGAGTTGTCATTTGAGAACGAGCTGAACAGTGTTGTCCAAGCACGGTCTCACCTCGCTTATTCCAATGCCAAACGCGCCCTTCCCGAGTGTCTTATCTCAACAAGCGATCGTCTCCTCCCACGAGAGAAATTTCAAAACAAGATCTTGGTTACTACTCGCGTTTGACTTTTTATTTCTAGTGTCTTTGTTGTTCTACCATTACACCAGTGGGATGGTAAAGGATGGTCGCATAAAGTGAGGAAGAGGAGGAAGAGGGATAATAAAAAAGTTCAAATAGATCGAGACCGTCTCTCACGATACGACAGCACTCCAAATACTCCAGATCCATTTGAATAGGATAATATGAAACCTATCTCAAAAGATTTATAGTAGTTGAACGATCGCGTTGTCGGCGGGACGACAGGGTATCTTACCAGCAACGTGGGTTTCGCCGAACTTGAACCACTTTAACCCCGTATCCTATCCCGGTCCAGTTTTATTTTTTATTTTGGGAGGAAGTGGGTCCCGGGAGGATAAGAGTGGTGTGAGCTGGATGAGACGGAGGAAGTAAACACAATAACTCGGGGCCATTTTGGCACTTAATATGAAATGGTGAGGTGACGAGGCGTCTAGAGGGGATGTGGGGGGGGGGTTTAGAGGGGGAGCGTTAAACTACGAAGATGTCGTTCCAACGAGTTTATTGTCCTTTGAGATTGTTCGGGCGCCCGCAACTGTTATTGGACCAAGTGCTTTTAGGTGAGGAGTTAACCCACCTTGTCATTGAATCGTATCGCGAATTAAAAGCCGAAGCCGGATAAAATTGAAGATGAGTTTTCTACCGGAACCGGAAATTCAGCCTTTGCTACCTGTCCAGAAATAGCCCCGGATTGACCAGTGAAGACCACCTCTCCAATTCCAAATCCATCCCTCAATCGACAATTCTAGTGTGGCCTACATTCTTCGAAACACGATGACGTCACACGCGCAACCGCCACCAGATGGCGACGGCTTCGCGCAGGTCACGCTGGCAACTCGGTAACCAAACAGCTAGACACACACCTCAATGAAAGTATAAATAAAAATCGAAGCGCGACTGAATAGAATATCTATTGCCTCAGTATTTCTGTCCAGGTCTCTCCTTCGAGCTATTTCGAGCTAGCCGAGTTAGTGCCTAGTCCGCAAAAAAAAAAAGGAAAAGTAAAAACAGAACGCCCGAGAAACGCTAAACCGAACAGCACTCTATTCTGGCCAATATCTTTATCCAAAACATGCCTAATTAAACTGGTCCATGCAAATATGTCTGGAGTGACCGCGCTCAAGTTGATCGATAATGTGGAACAACTCCCAGCCACGGCTAATGAGATCTCGATAAACAAACCCGGTTGCCAACCGCTTGCCCATTTCCGGTCCACGGAACACGGAGTTCGAAAAACTGCTTCTAGAAGCCAGATTTAATTAACGGCAGAATTTAACGTGCGCATTTTGGTATTTCTCAAAATCAAAATCAACTTCAGAGCAACTTCTGAGAAAATCAAGTTCTTAACTGAGGATTTCTGAAAACCTTATTTTCGTCATCACCAATTTGATGATCAAATACTGAATTTCACAGTCAATTCGTAAAATGATGATCGTCTGTATCGATAATATCGAGCCACTCGATTATGTCGATTTTATGATCGATTCGCCGATTTTGGCTAATATCGAGGTTTTGTGCGGCCCTTCTTAAAAGCGCTTTTGTATAAAAACCAACGATATTGCAATAAATGCTAGATACCATGATGGGCGCGGCCATCTTGTGC
>JAQGBY010007333.1:0-11884 GCA_034698785.1 Mycogona germanica | reverse complement strand
CAGTTACTTCACATTTAACGTTTGCGTTTATCGCGTGTCATCGTGTAAACCTAAAATAGCCGGTAAATTTAAACAATAATTTTTTTTATTTCATTGGTGTTTATTTCACTGTAATCCCAGACAAAGTCGGGTAACATTCTTGTAGTAACATAATTTCAAAATAGTTGACTATGGGGGACCTAGCTGGTATCCATATAACGCGTTCTTCCATTAAAAAAACCTGTTATTTTCCATTCTGCAACCGCAAGATTGTTGCGACGAAATGCTATCTTTCGTCAGATTCTGGCTTCCACGGCTGATACCTGATTTAGTGTTTACACGGAATAAATGAACTCAAATGTGGCTCCTATTTTGCATTCCATAATTTTTCGAGCAAAGCCGCACGTCTTCACCTGTCATGTGTTAACCAACGGGCTGCAAACCTTGTGTATCTATTATGCATTGTGTTCGCATGTTTGGGGGTTTGGTAACGAAAAGAGAGAGAGAGAGCCGAAAATTTGTCATTGCCCGAGGAAGCATACTGCACCCCAGCAAGCAGAGGTTATTGTGCACTGTTTGTAACTTAGCCCTAACGGCTGTTTATTTCCGCGACCGCATCCATTAACGTTGGTAACACCTGCTCGTAAAGTTATATTGGTTCGGCGAAAAAGGAATTGCACGGATAGAAATGCGAAGTCATCGGGTTTTGCGTTTCAAAAGTATTTGGGATTGTGGCGGGGGGGGGGGACAATTGTAATTTACCTCTGGATATTTTTGACTGTTTGTATTAATGCTTATGGTACCAATTGCCGCCGCTGGGACCGCTTTATGGTCGGCGGACTTTTTTCTGAAATATTCAGTCCAATTGCGAATCATTGAGAGCATCGATATTTCGATCATTATCGCGGTTATCGGTGAGATTGGTTGACACTTTACCTGTTATTGTGACAGCGCTGTTATTGAAAATTCATCACGTGTTTGCAATGGTACTTGTAATTTTTTTAATTAAACAAAAAATTATAATTATCAAACGTTTGTTAATTTCAATGTCTAATCTCTTCATGACGAAAACATATTTTCTTCCTGTTTTGTAAAATTGTACTCAGAGATAGAAATTTAATAATAATTAGAAATTCGGGAACTAGTTTGGTCAATGTCGCTGGCATCACTGGTAGCACGTGATGGGCGCACGTGAGAGCGACGACAGCGCCATTTTGGTCAAGTGGAGACGCCATATTGGAATTTTTCTTTTTAATGGCAATGCTTAAAATTTCAACGACTGATATCTCGAGAAATACACAAAATCGAGATCTCAAATAACTTGTGTTCAATTACGTATTTGAGGGACTATCTACAACTCAAATTTTATTCAATTTCGTTAAATCGTTCGTATGTAAACGCCAATGCGGATACCTTATAAAAATAATTAAAAAAAATGAAAATCTTTCAGGATTATAATATTGATTTTAAAGTCGAAGATCTTTACTCTCGTTTTGGGGAAAAAATATATATCAACGTCATGCACGGTAGACAAAACGTAGACATCTGAACTGATTTGCCGCCATCTTTGTCGCCAGAGTGGGCAGACGCATAAAGTTTTCCCAACGTGGTTCAACCCTTCTGCGTCTTTGGTTGGACATCACGTATGTGACGCCCGATCATAATAAATTGAATGGGGCCGATGCTGTATATGAATGGCGAAATTATAGAACTGCTTGTGGTGCTGTTGACGGTGCTTCAAGTCCCGGAGCTTACAAACAAACACGGCACGACGAATAGACCCAATATGTGGGAGGCAAAAACGGTTTTAACGGTTAACCATTTCTGTGTGATCGATTTTTGTGTATTCATTTTAGAAATCAACCGACACAAATTATTCTCCGGAGAACCAGTTTACACTCACACGAACTAATAGACGAGCACTAAGATTTTAACCAATGCCAACTTCAAGCTCAATCTCTTTTAGAATAATTAATTACCACTAGTTCAGACAATTTATGATTCATCAAAATTACATGATCGACTTTTTAAAAATAACGAATCGCGTATAAGCGTCCTCTTGGATGGATTCAAGGATTCCAGGACACGGGAGGACATTCCTGTTTGTTGTTTTCTCGCCGCGGGATATTTCACTATCGAACGAATAAGATCTCATTCTCGGAATTTCAATTTGAAACAGTGATTACCTACCTAGCCTGGGGCCCGCCATATTTATCTTATCTAATCTTAATCGTGTAAAAATAGTCCGCAACAAGGGTGTTCCATGTTCGCGCATCCAACGGTTGTTGTCATCGTTTGGAATTGAACATACGCAGGCTTGGTCTTGTATATACCTTACAAGAAGGGTGCCCGGCTTTGCCTGGGTTTACAGTAACCACCAATGAAATAAAATATTAATTGTTAAATTTAACGGCTAAACGCAAACGTAAAATAACAGTTTAATTTAATTGAACGCTATCCTCTCGAGCACTTGACACTGGTACAATTTTCAATCGTTTGACAATTGTTATGTCAAATTAAAAAAGAATCATTTTAAAAATATCTATTTGATTATTTTATGATATTTAATATTGTTTTTTATTTTATTTTTATATTGAAAATATTATTCCGGTAATAGTATGTGGTCTGGTGTGCTTGGTTGGAACTGTTATCTGGTGTGCTTGGTTGTCTCGTGAAATCGACGACGTCATGCTTTTGATGTGGAGACGCCATTTTTTAAGTTTGACGCGAAAGGGAGATTATCTAGAATTTGGTAACGATTGTTTTATTATTAAATATTGAAAATCGAGATCTGATATTACGTGTACTCGTGTATGTTATTAGTGCAATGACGTATGTTGAGGTCTGTTTTTTTCTTCTGGTGTATTCTTCTGGCGAGAGATATCCGAGACATTATTTTTCTTTTTAAAAAAATGCTCGCAGGCTTGTATCATTTCTGACGAATCTGCGAGCGATGGTTCATTTCGATAAGGTTTCGCTGGTAATTTCGTGTGTTTGGGGTTTCGGTGCCAAGTGGACGTTGATGGCCTGTCTAGGGGCGTGAAAAGCAGTCCACTTGATCAACAGCCTCGGCAAAAGTCGTTACGGGAGCAGGGATTATGTTACCTTCGCGAGTGAGAGACTCAAGCGCATCCGTAACTGTCAAAATGTATTTTTAATCCCTGCACTGGCACTGCCAGTTTTTTTCATGAAGCCAGTTTCAGAATTTGAAACATCCACTAACCTTTCCTATCACATTCGGAAAGCCTCAAAATATTAAGAGTTTATCTTTAGATATTTAGACGTAATCCAAATTGCATTCATTAAAAAATCCTCTCCCTTCGATTGAAAGTGTGTCCCTCGCATTAGTGTTTAATCTAGTCACTGCAGTTCAAATATTAAAAAAATATATTCTGAAATTTTGATCTTTTTTTTTTTAAAAAAAGCAAAGTCTCTTAGTCTCTTAGAGATTAGAGGAACTCCGACATGAGAATTATGCATTATTAATTTTCAACAAAACAAACACCTCGGAAATTATTACAGTAGGACCCTCAAAAATTGTTTCATCAATGTGAGGGTCCGAAACTTTACGTCTTCAAGCAAGTGTATTATTTGATTTTTACTTTTTTTTGTACTGTATTTATGAAGACGTTCGATTAAAAAAAATAATAAAAATAGCTGAAAAAGTTAAGGACTGACTGGGAAAAAAAACTCACTCAAATTCTGTATTAACTCTCACTTCAACACATATTAGATCAACTAGCAAGATAAGTGAAGAACAAAAAAGCATAAGATGAAGGAGCAACAGCCGTTAAGCGGCGTTTACACCCGGTGCGTTAGACAGGAGCGTGATCCGCTCCCCTGTGACCAGCGCTCCTAAGATCTTTTTCATTCACACCTACAGTATATGGAATGATACAGTGCTCCATCCACACGCCGTTGTAATTTACTCAATAGATGGCGCTTCTAAATATTTCTCAGTAATGCATCACTGATGCATAGAAACTTCGCGCCAAAAATGAGCGCTCTTCTCGTTGTGCCATTGCCGCTCATGCTATTTCGAGAGCGGAGCGGAGCTGTGAGTGAGCGCACAGAAGGCGCTCAGTAATCGGATCCCATGCGAGGCTCCCTTCACAATAGGAGCATTTCTAGTCGTGATGGGAGCGACACACGCTCCTAGGAGTCACTCCTCGGAAACTGCGATATTTCAGTTTACACCTAAAAAAAACATGAAGCCGTGATTTTTTCTCTCCTAAGTAAAGGTTCAGTCAAGAGCAGTTGCAGAGCATTCAGTAGACGGCAGATGACTGAGAAATAGCGATGGACTTGCCCATTAGTCCTCATGGTCATGGAAGGTATTAGTTAGCAGTCTACTCAGTTATCTATGATGTAAACATATAAGAAACGCTTCCAACCTTTGCAATGTTTGAGTACATCTCATGACTTGTTAGTCATCGTAGAGCCCCATCCTCTTTATGTTGCCTGGTTCGCGGCAGGGCTCGTTGGTTGAGCGGGAGCTCCTGTCGGAACGAGCTTTCCAACCGTGCTCCAAAAAGGCTTATAATCGTATAATGGCGATAAATTGGTTACAACTCACTTTGTTTCCAGCTGTGATGGATGTGTTCCGAAGTCGGCTTGCGCTGCGAGCTGAGCGTGTGTGGATTTATAGCCCTACATCTTACCTTTGCGTAATAAGTTTAGTCGAAAGATAGGAGGGGAAGGGGATGGGATACAACATCCGGAGACCTCTCACCTCAACAAATCATATTCTTAGCAACCGCTACTATTTTTTAAAAATAGAAACGAATAGTAATCATTTGTAATCATTGTACGAATAGTAATATTATAAAACAGAGATTTTGGTTTTCCTGTCCAGAGGCTAACTCTCGAACGGGAAAATTAAATTGCATGACATTTTACACACCCTTAGTACATCACCACAATTCACTAGCGACGGAATATCAGATTTCAATTTTCAAGATTAAATAATAAAACAATCGTTACAAAATTTTGGATAATCTCCCTTTCGCTTCAAACTTAAAAAATGGCGTCTCACGTCAAAAGCATGACGTTGTCGATTTCACGAGACAACCAAGCAAACCAGATAACAGTTCCAACCAAGCACACCATACCACATACTATTACCGGAATAATATTTTCAATATAAAAATAAAATAACAATATTAAAAAACATCAAATAATCAAATAGATATTTTAAAAATGATTCCTTTTCAATTTAACATAACAATTGTCAAACGATTGAAAATCAAAAATTTTAAGTATAAAAAAAAACATGTTGAGGCACCACTACAAGACGTTATTATATATAGCACGTGAAAATTCGAATTTTTCAAAATGTAGAAAATGTAATGGGTATATCGTGTGCATTTATAGTGTGTTATCGCGTACACGAAAAATCTCAAAATGGTGTGAACAAATGTGATGTGGGGGTCTCATGAGGTGAAACGTTCGTACAAGTAGCAATGACGACGTCGGTGCGTTGGAAATCTTAAAAAAATATATCCCTAACGCAAACATAACCTACGTCGACGTACACTCGAGTAGTAAATGGGCCCACATAAAAATAAATTCGTCGCTCGGATATTGTGCTCGGGCATTTGGGGTGGCTTTATCAAAACTAATTAGGTCATCTGGTAAACTTGGTTGGAGATACAAATTTATAGGATGCGAATTTCGAACTATTTTTTTTATAGAAACTAATAAGTTGCCGCTGTAGATATGGACCTTGAATTTGGGATGACATTTTACGATTACGCTGGAAAAACGTACAGTAAACGTAGAAATCTCGGACCAATTTTAATTTTTTAAATTTCAATCACTGGTAGTGAATAGTGTCACATTTCATTTGTCAATTGCCAAACCAGATTCAGACTGGACACGAAATCAATCGGGATCTGATTATTTCGATCAATATGACTCTACCATACGATATGTTTAGTTGAAGTTATTCCCGTGTAGGTGGCGACACATTCGCCTTACGCACGTTCCTTTGAAATGTCGAAAACGTCAGAGGAACATTTTCATTGAAATCCACTGTAGTAAATAATACAAGTTGCCAAGGCCAACTTTGTAGTAATGAAAGGAAAGCTTTGTCGGGAGTTGAACGTGTCGCTTTAGCGGATCCGGATACTGCGGTTACCGTGACCTCAACCGTGAACAGACTTTCGAAGTGCACGACTGGATTGTTGTCATGACGGATAAGTTTCATGTACTTCTGAGTAGTACTGTTTGCGCAGGATTATATTATCCAGGGATTCGATTCCGCATTAGTCTTTTCCGTAAAATGAAATAAGGACCAAATCCGAAGTTTGCTCTTGAAAAATAAAAAGATCCAGCCTTTGGCGAATCAGCAATCGATCGCCTTCACAGTTGAGAGTCGTATACAGGATAATACATTTCTGTATCTTCGTGTGACTCCAGCCCATTTTTTTGGCCCATTTTCTAAGAAAATATTGATAGCTTAAACGATACAACTGTATCAATTTTTCGAGACTATGATGCGCGGTAAAGGATGAACTTTCTCTCCAAGACTCGTCAGACAATTCAAGATACGATCAACCGCCACACAGATTTGCATGACATGAGAGTAGTTTGCAAAGATAACGGTCTGTTTCCATTTGGCCCGCGATCTCATGAGGTCGCGTAATCAAATTTGTGACCGGCATTAAATTTGCATGCATGATATTCTATCCACTGTCCTTTGTCCGTTTCCTGACGACAACGTCGAGTCCCATTCAAACCTTGACTTTTCGAAAATAGAATGTTGGAGTTATGCGCCGACGGCCAACTGCGCATCAATTCGAATTTGACTTTCAAGCGCAATCGTGCAGAGAAATAAATACAGTCAATTCTCCTGAGATCCCTTGTCCGAACATTTATTTCATAATAACAAATAGAAACCTATCTAGTATATCTCTATTGTAATACTGAAAATGTGTCATCCTTTATATCCGCCTCGTCGTTTACTTACGAACGACTTAGCAAATTTGAAGTCGAGTGCAAGTTATTCCTGATCTTGATTTTGTGTAGTTCTCGAGATATCAGTCGTTAAAGTTTTAAGTATTGCCGTTAAAAATATATTACAAGATGGCGCTGTCGTCGTTTTCCCGTGAAAAATGGACGCTAAACATTCGAACGCCAATCACGTGCTACCATTGTTGCCAGCGACATTTCCCCCACACTAGATCACGAATTCCTAATTATTCAATTAATACCTCCGAGTATTATTTCACAAAATGGAAAGAAAATACATTTTCGTTGTTAGGAGATTATATATTTAAATTATGAACTGTTTTCAGAATCCGTTTATTTTAAAATCACCTATTGCCGAGTCTTAAAATACGGGGACAGTCGATCGAAGCAAGTTATTTATCTAGTTTTTACATAAGCTCTTTGTCTTTTCCGTCACGCAAATTTGGCGTCGGCAGCACAGGTCAGTTCAGGCGGCGTGAGCGTTATAAGATTGCCGTACTTTTAGTTGTGAAAAATGTGATAGTACAACTCTGGTATTAACCTTTAACAATTCGATTTGTGTGGGCATATTCTACATGAAATTTCCAGGGCTCAATTGGGTCTGAAGAAGTTAAATATTCATTATATCCTCCGCCACGAGTTCCGGTTTGACCACCTTTGCTGACCCCCGACGGTTCCGGGACGTTCGTATATTACCGGTGAGTCGATAGTCATAGCTAGAAATTGGAATAGCAGTTGTTTTAATAAGGACGACGACGGGGATTCGACCCCGGCCCATTGGCGGGGTTCCCCTGACAACGACCACATCCGATTCGTCCGCTTGTTACACGAGATATGCCAACAATTTCCGTTTGTAACCGCAGCTTCGCATCATATCGATTTTAACTGGACCGAAATTTGCGTACGATTATAGAATGCAGATCACCCTGAGACCTGTGCAGTGAAATTGACCATGTCCGAGTGGCGTTGATCCGTCCAGGAGCGTCCTGACCGTCGTGTGAGGACTGGTTGTTCAGCGGGGTCCCGCTGTAATTAGGAATTTTGAGACACGATTCATGCGGTAGGAATTGAGCGACGAGGGTGAAGTCTAATTTGGAAGAACTGATTGAAGTGCACCGGGTCGCAGGATGAATTGCGAAAAAGCGTTCCATATTTGTGGTATTACTTTCGGTATGGGT
The DNA here is from genome assembly GCA_034698785.1 of Mycogona germanica. Lineage (NCBI taxonomy): Eukaryota > Metazoa > Arthropoda > Diplopoda > Chordeumatida > Chordeumatidae > Mycogona > Mycogona germanica. The sequence continues at coordinate 3,755 of JAQGBY010007333.1, read as the reverse complement.
AATCATTAGTCGAGGGGTTGAAGGCGGGTGAGGGGTGAGGTAAGGGGGAGGGGGGTCTCGCCTTTGAGCTTTGGCTCGATTGTAATGATGATCGCATCTGCTGCCCGTGTTGGCGTTTTGTCCGCGGCTGGTCTCCAATTCGAACTTTTATTGTTTTCCGGTGCTCGATTGTTTTGATAAAGCAAAGTTTTGAATAAAAGGAAAAGTTGGAACGCGACGTTGTGGCCGACCAATTATTTTCAAATGCCAAACAACTAGATATCCATTCTCTCGTCCCTTATCCTCCTGACTCCTGAGACTCTCGCCTGGACCAGTCACTCTGGATAAATCGCTGAATACCCTAGTTACACTTTGACCTGTCTGCTAGACGAATATGCTCTTATCAAAGACAATGACCACCAAATCATTTCCTAGTTAGACGAGCCAAGCTACCCAGGTGCGTTTTTTACACTAAACAAAATCGGCATGACTGGATACAGAGTATTACTGATCATACTCGAATGTAAATTCACTCATCTTAAATGAGCTCAAGAATCATAAAGTAGAGACGCTAGTGACTCAGAAGAACTTAAAAAGGATCTCGATTCCCTGGCTAGGTGGTGTTAAGAATGGCAAAACTGCAACTTAAATGTTGACAAGTGCATTATGCATGCATCCAGATCTAGGGATCCTCCGTTTTATGACTACTCACTTTCTGGGAAACCTCTCTTTTGTCCAACAGTACAAATATCTGGGTTTACAGATGACCCCAAAATTATTTTGAAAAACCCAAATTCAAAAGATCCATCAAATTCATCGTATTCCTTGATAGTTTGGGGGTTGTCTCACCGTTCGCCACACTTTTGATTCGTTGCCCCCCTTCTCTTCCCCCAAACATGAGCCCATTGTCTCTTAAATAATGACACGCTATATAATGACTAGATGTGTCTTCAAAACCCCCGTGCATTGCGTGATTGCCCACACCTGTCAACCAGGGGCACCATTTTAATACTCCTCAAGTTTTCAATGCGCTTTGTCGCTCGTCAGGGATCTCGAAATTACAGGGTTGAGATCGAACTTGCTCATACCACTGAACAAACGGATGGTCCTTGGATGATTATACCAGCCTTTGTATAAAATATTAAACCTAAGTTTGTCTCTTCGAATAGCGAAGTCGCGCCGGTTTTTGGCATATTGAGTGCACCCCTCTCGAAAAAATTAATTTCTGAAAACCGCATTACAATGGCGCCGGTCTGACTCAAAGGCGAGGTTATTTCCGTTATCAGTCGTTCTACCAACTATATAATTTTCAAACAAGCGAGAAAATCTACAGTAGAATCTCCCAATTCATGTCGAAAATTGAACGAAACTTAATCTCTCCCACGCCATTGCCTCTCTCTCGGAAAAATAGCGCAATTACAAAGAAACGTTAGGGATCTCGGGGACCAACTGACCTGGACGCGTTAGCAAAAGCTGCTATCTCAAAAATTCACGCCTCACAAGCGCTGAAAACCAGTCGGCGAAAAATTAACATCCCATTTGACTAACTTTGTTGTCCTTTGTTTGCCTAGAGCGAAGATTGGATTGTCCGCGCCTATTCTAAGCCAGAAACATTCTTTCCGGTGAATACGAAGGATGGATCAGATAAGGGAATTATCCACCCGCACTCATCCTTTATACACAGAAATGCTCCGAAAAATATGATGAGCAAATATTTGAGTAACTAACTCCATCTCTGGAAAATTTGGAGACGAAGTCCGGGCATGGTGATGGCGCCCTGGGCAAAGTTGTATTGATTGTTCCCGCCCTATGTTGTTTATTTCTGTCTCTCGGGCACGAATCAGAATTTCTCCCGTGATCATTCCACAGGTCCAACGTTAATAATGTTGCCCATTTCACATTATTTATTCTTTAATACATTGGGATTGAAAATATTTGGGTTTACATTGTCATTGCAATTTTGGGAAAGCGGGCTTTCGAGATCTCAGGCGCTTTCTTCAAATTCAGAGAAAATGGCAGAATGTTCTTAAAAGTGCAACTCACCCTCTTGATCTCTTGATCGAAATTGTTAAGCACACAATTGAGATTTGTTCAAGATTCTGCTATCGGCGCCGAACTGCAGATTTGTCGTTCAAACTCGTCGAACAAAATGACAATTGAGATCTCTCGAGCAATGTCAAGCAAGCAGGTCAAGGTGTAACTTAGGTATTTCGGCATTCGGAAAGCTCAATAATATGCTTAAAATTTTATTTTAATTCTCCCTAAATTCTAAAAATTAGATTCATAAAATTGGGCCGAAGTTCCAATCTTCTGGTTGGGTTGCTTCCTTAAATCCTAAACGTTTTGCAATTTTTAAAACATAAATTCTTTCAAACTTATTTAGAGCACAGATATCACGCTTCAGTTGTTATAGAAAATACACCTAAACCACGTTTAGGAACTAAGAGGCATTACGTCCAGGAAATAGATAAAATAAATGTCTTTCCGTTTCCTGCAAGCACCATGATGGCAGCCTCATCGTTTTATTTCCGGTCCTGACCCCCGCGGATTTGACCATAAGAATGATTGGGTTTCCTTCGTCAAACTGACCATAAACTCGTCTGTGTCCGAGCATATTTGAAGTTCGCACATTTTCAGTTCTGATCTTGAATGTATCCGCGTTGGTACCCTGGGCAGTTGCCAGTTTGATCCACCCTGACTCATTGAGAAGGAATCGTACGTGGGACATGACAATGGATGTAAGCCAGGAACGTGTTCCCGTGAAAACGTTGATCAACATCCGTCGCATCAATGTCCACCCAAAATGGTAGCGAGTGGAATGGTGGGTCTCATGAGGATAATAAATATTAGCCAGCTCCGCGTTTATGGGATCAACTTTTCTCATTAGAAATTCGATTTGTTTATTTCGCGTCAAGCTTGACTTGCGTGAGTAACCGGAAGACTTTAGCCCACGAAGACGCAGTGTCGCGGTGTCACGGAACGAAATAATCCTCAGTATCTATTCATATCCATGGAAGCCTTGAGATAAATTGAAAATGAGTCGTCTCTGGAACCAGATTTTTTGGGTTTCCTCACACCGATGAGCGATGAAGGTTTAGAAGGTCAAGACTATTCGGAAGACATTTTTGGTATTGTGAGATGCTACTGCAAAGATCTTAAATATACAAAATTAATATATCTTGTTCAATCTTGTCGAAACACTTTTTTGAGAACCGTAAAATCCCGGTTCCAGGTTAGGTTAACCGCTGAATCATGACACCATGCAATGTCTACTCTGTTGAGCACAATCGACCACACATTCATTGTTAATTAAAAGTTATCTTGATCCGTTCACTGTAACATCTTAGAAAGTTAAGACCAACACCTGTGTTGGCATGGTTCGTTGCACAACTATGAGCTTATCGCGCCGTAGCGTTGGGCGACCTCTGTCGGAACAGACCTGGGACCTATGAACCAAATGGGCCATTGAAGTGAGTGCAGACATCGTCTTATTCACGTCTGGTTGCTTATCGTATTTCCACCATATCTCCATCTCCTCCAACCACCCTTTTGAAACTGTCGCAAGTTCGTGCTATATCGTTTTCGCGATTCAGATAAAACATTGATAAATCCCCACAAACCAGATAAACAGCACTTGCGCAAACAATATTGCATTTTAATTAAACGTGGTGTCATCGATCAGCAACTACAACTCAGCAACAAGGGGTCTCGGTGGTGTAATGGTTAGCGTGTCGAGCTGTTATTCCCGAGATCGCGGGTTCGATTCCCGACCGAGA
>JAQGBY010007332.1:0-11886 GCA_034698785.1 Mycogona germanica | reverse complement strand
TTTTAATTCACTGAAGTGACGGATCACAACAGGAAGATTCTGTACCCCTCTCAGAGCTTAGGCCCTATGTGAGAGGCGAATTAATTGTAAAGAAAGCAATTTTGTAAATTTTAGCAATGTTTTCTAACTTTGACTACACCACTATGTCAGCCACTGGTTAGCCTTGTCCACTCCACTCATGGTCTGGTTGTATGCCACAACAAATTTGGGCTTGGACAGCACCTTTCTTCAGGACTGTACCTTCTGGAAGGTACAGTCATGGACACTGGACAGGAGGTGGATGTCATTCTTATCACACCACTTCATGGCCAGCAACTTGCCCCACTGGATGGCCACCAGCTTGCCCTGCTTGAGTTTGGTGGCCTTCAGTCCAGGTGGCAGATCCTTTCTGTTGGTCTGGTCGGTGCTGTAGGAGATGGTCCTCCATTTCAAAAGTAGGACAGAATTCGGTTGTCCAGCATGTCCTGGTACACTGGCCAGATCTTGTAGAGCTGGGTGGGCCTTCTGCTGGATGGTCGTTCATGAAGTTGTCCACCGCCATGTCTGCCTAACTCCGGAGGTGTGATCTTGGTGGAAGGACAGTGCTGGCCAACTTTTGGCAGCATACCTATTTATTTCACTCACTATTTTGCTCACCATTTTTGTGTCCATAAACACTTTGAACAGTTCCAGGGGATCCGATCCAGCATCAAAATTATGCATAATGCTGGAGCTGGGACCTGGCACCCCCTGAATGGAAATGGTGGCAATGGTAGGGGAGCCAGGACCCACCAAACACCAAATTCACAACTTGCAAAATGGGCAACGCTCTTGTCACAGTTACTCTCCAGGTCGTCATCAGAATTGCCAGATTCCGACAGTGGCATTGCTGGAAGACTCATCCAGCAATCAGACACTAGCATCACTTTCACCATCACTTTCGATATAATCAGACACAATTCCCAACGTTCCAGCAGTTGCTGGATGCCTGAACGACTTTGTTTTTAGTAGCGACGCCATTGCAGTTTTCCTTTGTAGAACGTTAAAAAAAAGTAACCAAAATGTGCTCTCTTGCAAATTGCTGCCAGACGCTGGCCGTTGTTGTTTGGTGCAAACACAGGACAGTGTAGGAAACAACATTTTTCAAATTTTCACTTTATTTAATAACGTGGAAAAGTTAATGACATCAGAGATGACGAAACTCTGAACTTTCACGTTTGTTATTAAAAAAAAGTGAAACCGTGAAGAATGTTGTCATTTCTTACATTCCAAATGATTTTATCACACGCCTCCTACTGTAAAAACAATCCTCAATTTTTGAAAAATTATAACAAACGCCATCTTAGAAATGAGTTTTATAACATTTTGGAGGAACACATGTGGTGTCTTGCGTTGCATTGGGAGTGCCAAATTATGCCAATGAAGTCTTACTCAAGAAGTCATTCCCAGAGGTTGTTTTGCAATTTGTTTTTGGGCTTACCATGGTTTCCGTTACGGCACAGGGTGGTTTGGTAGTTAGCTCGCAATAGGGGTTCCTCATTGGTTTATGATTAATTGGTCTACAGGCCTACAGGCGTTACGTCCCCCTCATGGTGCTTATAGGCACTGTGCGAGGTGGAACGACCAGCACCCCGGGATCGAAATTTTCGAGAGCCCACGCCGGGAATCGAACCCGGGACCGCCAGTCAGTCGCTACGATTGTATATTGTACGATATATGGATTGATGATGATTTGGGATGGTGGGGGCTTTGTAGCTCTGATGCGGTCCAGTCAAAAATGCCAAATTAAGTAGCACACCTCTGCAACATGAAACAAAAGGCAAGTTCTGGAAAAAGGGAAAATGTGTTTACTCATGGCAACGCTTCATGAAGTATGCACGTCCCTTTAGCAATACATTTATAAAAAGTTCAATCTATTTTTTTCTGTAATTGCACGTCATTGTGTTTTATTCATCTGTTCCTATTGAGATGTTCTATTCAAAGGATCAGCGTTTCCAAACACCAAACGTGAATCAACAATTGATGATCCAAAGCAATAGCAATTGTTTTTCTTTTACCTTTTTCCACCCTCTACATTTAAATTTCCTGCAATACGTGTTTTTTGTGCGTTTTGCATGTCACGCAAATGTGTCGTCAATGCAGATATGCTTTCTCGTTTGCATGGTTTACTGACCCCCGTATCCCATTTCGCTCATTGTCATTGGATTTCAATCGGAGAGATTGGAATTGCTCGAACGATGACAATTATGTTGGCAATCTTAACTTGTCCAATGATCACCATACAAACGAATGCATTTTCACGAATTAAGTGTAGGGTAACATGCCATGCAATTCTGGTCGGTCGTTACCTTTTATGTCTCATCAAATAATTACAAAAAAATGAACAGCAATTGAATCTGGGATTCACGGAAATATAAAGTACACTCTTCCGTTGTTCCAATTTCAGTTGGCTATTCCGTGCTTGTCATCCGAGGTTGTCTTCCAGAGATTATTTATAAAATGTTTGTTAATGAGGTTCACCGCTGATTGAACATCCTAGAACCCCCCCCTCCCCATCCCTAGGTTGGCGACCTGGACATTTTGCCTGACCTGGGCTGCCTAGGAAAGGGATCTTTAACGTCCCGATATCGAAAATTGTACAATATCAGGACATCAACGCTTTAACCGAGGATTATGAGATCATCTCGTAAGTGCTTGGTGCAGCGGGGAATATGAGATGGTCTCTGAAGCAATTTTCAAAAAAATCTTGGCAAAAATCTACCAATTACAGAGAAATGCAGAGCACGTTATTGGATAGAGCGAAAAATGTAGATATCGTTAGCCACACACACACTTGCACCATCCGGGGTTGGCTCCCGGAAACTGACGCAGGAGAGGGAAAATTCCCACATCTTTTGCAATGAAAATGGCTGTGGCCATGTAGTAGTCAACTGTACACGATGCAGCAGCTGCTGGATTGAGTAAATAAGTGACTGATTGTGCTCAATTGTTATGGAATAATTGCTGGATACACCATGTCTCATCCAGCAGTGATTTTGTCCAAGTGAAGTGTGTGTGTGTGTATATATGTGTAATGGCATGAACATGTGAACTAGCCATTCGAGGCAATGCCAACAAAATACTGAGTGTTCTCAAGCATTAATACGTGCTTCTCAAATTTTAATAAAATAATTTCAAGTTTATAATTTCGGTATTTTTAAGTGACATGAAATTCTGCACCCGTGTTGGTGTTTGTCACTATGTGGGATGCTCATTTTTAACATTAGTCCGTGATCGAATAAACGAGATTTTGTAAAAGCGTTTGACCCAAAACCAGCTCTAATTTTAGCATCTCCCAAAGAGGATTTCGAGAAAGTATTTGACCGGGTAAAGCTGTTTTCTCGTTTGGCATCCAGTTTTTTTTTTCTGTTTCTTTTTCACGATTTTTAAAATTTGCTTTAGGAAACAAAATAGCGTAAAAATAAGGAATTAATACTACAGAGTATATCGGCGTTAAGTGGAGGATTCTATTTTCAAGAAGTTCATCAAGTTGAATTTTTTAAAATGTACATTAGTTTTATTTGCTCGTGAGTGATCGAAATGTTGACGTGTCTTGTACCTGTTCATGATCCTGGCGATAATCATGTGGGTCCGGTTCATTGGGTTCGAGCCATTAATAAGGGTCAGGCAAGGTCCAGGATCACTGGAGGCCCGCAAATGAAGTGACTGGAGAGCTTTGTGACAGTCGCTGATGTCCCAGCCAATTCATTCATAGCCAATAGTCATAACTAAAAATGAATTCCATATGTTTCTTGTTTCAGTTCGAACAGTTCGCCAAAACGAAATTGGACAATGAAGTGGGTCGCTCGTTCTGTTTCATCACCGAATCGCAGCTGCACCTGCGCCAGTGTCTCCTGCCAGAGACGTGCAGCAAGAACATTGAACTGCCCGAGTGCTTCTACGTGTTCTTCGACTTGCGTAAAGAGTTTCGTAAGCTGTATCTGACCGAGGAGATGACCAGCGTCAAGGACATGCTCAACTGTATCCTTTTTCAAGCGCGGCAGCCGCCATTGGTGGCGAGTCAAAGAAACTCCATGCATGGTTTTGTTCTGGGATTACTAATTAGCAGTAGTTAGGCTTTCTGAGCCCACGCCTTAATTGGATACGATCTTTATTATCGTAGGAGATGGGGGCAACTTCATCCTCATGGCGGATCGATCAGACCGGATGAACGAGTACAAATAACCATTATTTATTGCTACGCGAACCGGTTTCGAAACCGATTCCTCAGAATACGTTGTCTGCATTGTTGTGCAGGATTAATTTTTATTTATCATATAATTAATATAGATATTTATGTCGAGTTTATTTCCAAGTGACAAGATGATTATGAATCGGACATTCAGCTAAAGAGCTAAAGAGGCAGATGAATATGCGATATTTCTCCAAAATTTTGGTTTTTTTATATTTTTTTATTCAGCGTCAACAAAAAGTGAGAGATACAATCTGGTAAAACAATGAAATACATAAGGAGGACGCGAAAATTGAGGAACCCTCGCATCAAGATTGATTTGTGAGGGCCCCAACGAATCGTATTGCAAAAACATAGTTTATCTGAAACCGAAAGCGTAACAAATAAAATCCAATAAATAATTAATATCATCCATAGCTCCGTGTCTTAACTTCTCAAATTTATCAAATGACATTGTCAGTAACTCCGAATTCAACAAAAAATGTTTAGGCGGCTCAGACAAGGTGCGGAACATAGCAATTGACCAGTCATTATTACATAAACAAATATTCAATACTTAAACATGGAAAGAGAAAAAGGATCTCAGCATTGGTGAAAACATCATTGGTGAACACATATACCAAATCTCCAGATTGGTTATCACCGTGCTCATAAAATGACTTTGGCGAATTTAAAAATCCCCATAGCACAAGTGTTGGTGACACATGTGTTCAAATATTTATAAGATTTTGTTGGCGCGGAACTGTTAAAATTAATATAGTGTTCGAAATGAAAGACAGACAGTGGCAAACTCTTATTCATAATAATAGTGCCATATTATTTGGATGAATTATTAATGCGACGAAAAAACTGATGAAAAAAGATGACTCGTAGTACAGTCAGTATTGCGACTGACTGGCTCGGCGGTCCCGGGTTCGATTCCCGGCACGGGCTATCGAAAATCCTGGGGTACTGGACGTGACTTGTCGCGAACGAAATTTTATGATCCTGGTTCCATTTTACAACTTTTCCACCTTTCCAAATTACCAACTGTCAAGTGTCCATGACTTCCGGTTCGCAAGATATGATTTTTGACTTTAAAAATCGTATTAAATCGAAAACAATGACACGTTGGAATGTGGGTATCGTTAAATGAATGACCCGGTTAAAGGTCTAATTGAATAATAGCAAAATATTGTTATATTATAAAAATGAGTTCCTCACTCGGTTTTCGTCATTCATTTGATGCTGTCCCGAACTCAATATTTCTCAATTTACCACGACATGTTAAAAGTATTCGCTATTTTGGCAAATCAATATTTTACCCACCACAAAACTGCTATTAGGAATTCTGTTAGAAATGGCCAGTTGTCGAAAACCTGAAATATCAATGCTATTGTTATAGTAGTCATTTGTTTTGTTCTTTACTTTACTCTTGAGGCCCGGTGTCCATTTAAATGGACTTACTAAATAATTCATATCTTCTGATTATCACTTTGGCGTCACTAGTTATGAACTATTGTTATTATTCCCTATTGTCTTTGTTTTGCTTCTGACATTGAATACAAAATTGCTAAGCACCATGGTGATTAACAGTGATTTGTTCATATTTTCCCACCTGTGCCATCGACTGATATGAACTATTCAGACCATTTCAGACTTGCCATTAGATCCCACATTTACAATGAAAATTGAGATTTCTCAAGCAAGGTCCAGTAGGCGGGGATCAAAAGACCAGTTGGGGACAGAATGGTGTTCCAGACTGTATTTTAAAAACATGTAACTAGGTCTCACCTCGGGTGCAAAGTGTCTCGCCAGGAGTCGCCAATGCCACTTCCGATACAATCATTTTTGCGCCTGAATGAAAAACTGTTCTTAAACAAAACTACTAGACTAGTAATTATATCTGTGTTTCGGACGTGTATCTGATATCGTACAGACACGGATCCCATGGCTTTACTTTTCATTCCGAAGGAAGGCACACTTTCGTACAGTGCATGTACTGACGCACAGAAAACAATTGCATGCTCTTCAGGACTAGATATTTTACTAGGACTTCGTTTCTGTTCTTGCTGATTCGAGTGCTATCTTATATCATTGTCTGCTACATTTGCCAATTGACCGTTGCCACGGCAAATTCATTGGCAGTTATTACCCTATAGCTGCCCCGTCACGCAGTTAATAGCGTTTCCGGTGGCCACGCTTGGCTGAAGTCAGCCGCAATTGGTGCCCAGTTGGGGAGGGGGGACACCTTAATTATGCACTATATCAAAGCAGTTTAGCACTAGGATTTCCTTTGAGGTTGATCCATGTCACTTTAAGAATACGCATAGCTATATCGCTGTTCCAGTGAGATAATCACTTTCATCACACAAAATTACCGGATCAGTGCTTAGGAGGAGAGTTTTAGGGTGAACGCGTCGGTGGAGGGTGTACCGGGCTCCTAAACATTTTCTTTGTACCACGATCACGAATTCAATCCGAACGATTGACGCCTCCAAAAAAATTGGGGATCGAACCCGCGACCTTGGCATTATTAGAACGGTGCTTTGCCAACTGAGCTAACAGTTGGTTCACAACACAAAGTATACAGATGCATTTTTGTGTGGGAATTTTGTGAGAAACTGCGAGTTAAGGCATGTGTGCACAGTTTAGTGAATTAAAAAAAATATATATTCGGTATTAGGTAGGAATTAGGTTTTGAGTGTTTTAGATTTTTTGACATTCCTGTTTTTTTTTATTTTTGACAAATGAAAAGAAATGTTTGTTTGCAGGTGATTGTGTTCTTCCCCACATAATATCTCCGTAACGGGAGATATTATTTTCCTCGACGACATGTTAGGTGAATTATCTTTTTTAAAAAAAATAAACTGAAGTGTCCCAAAAGTGAATTTTCTAAAATATTTTTTAAACATGTTATTTTTTTAGTTTGTGTCTATCTCAAATGTTCTGCACCTTAACCAGCAATGTTTGTCAGATTTGCAACTGGAACCAGACGGTTCAGCAGACTATGGTATCTGCCAGGTCCAGGACATGGCACAGATCATCGTAAGGCTAGTTGCTGACGGTAAGTCAATTTCTTCTACTCTGGTTGTAACTATTTTTTCATTCGACAATCGTCTACCGCGTTCTTCATTCTATCAATTTCGGATGATGCATCACGATGCTTGTGCTAAAACTATCCCATCCATGATGTGCATAAGGATATGAGATTTTATGTGAAACTAGGTGAAAGGACCCGGCTTCGCACAGAAGCGCAAGGTATTTTACATAAAGGGGTGGGAGTTCATATTCTAGATATAATGAGAATATCTATCAATAATAGATCTATTTCTATCAATATACTTCAAGTCAAGTTTCCAAAAACATGATCATGAGCACAATGATTTATTCTGGCAAGACAATGATTTTATCTTTTTTTTCATTGCAAGGAGATTTTACCTTTATAAGATTTGCTTTACTTATAATTTTCTAATTACTAAACATGCTCATAGCATTCAGATATACAATACATATACATTTGGGGTTTCAAGAATTGTATTGGTTTTTGACAATTCAGTAGACATACCTTTGAGTAGTTTGGGCCACCAGACCGATGGACAGTTGTCGAAGTTTTACTGCTGGGCCTTGGAGGACATTTATAGGAATATGCTAAATCTGTAGAATCTGCTGGAACATCTATCTGCATCTGCTGGGCTGTTGGATTAATTGATTGTAGTTCATATTGTTTGGCAGGGGTGGCTCCTGGTCCAGGAGCCACCAGCAGGAGTCTTGGAGAATGCATGCACCAGTTGTCCTAAAAAATTATCACATTGTTTAATTGAACAAAAAAATCATTTTCCATGAGGCTACAAGGCAGCGTCAAAAAGTTGTGTTGCAGAAAATAACAGGCTTGCTTCCATATGCTGCTATCAAGTGTCACCCACATGTTTGACTGCTGTACTACTGCACACATCCATGTGAAGTCTCTGAGCTCCAATTCATGTTCCAATACTGTATTATGCTGAATATAGTATAGGCTGAGTGTAGAAGATAATAAATTTCTTTGCATACAATTTGAATATTTTTCTTATAAAAATGTACTAGGCATAGTACAACTATAGTAAACCTATAGGATCCTATAGTGATTTTATACGATTTAAAATACTGTAGTTATCCCAATAGAAATTTGAATATGGTTCTATAGTAAAATTATACTATAGAATATTATACGAATATCCTTTCAAAATCTTATAGTAATTCCTACACCAGTACAATAATAATACTATCTGATATAACATTCGTATAGGATCTTATACAGTGTGGACAGCGGGAAAAATATTTGCTAGCTCAATGGACGGTCGAATTCACATTAGTTTCTGTGCTCATCAGTTTCCATTCCCAGTAATTACTGGTGCACATCTGGTCACATGGCCAATGGTCAAATGACCAACATGGGTTTATGAAGGGATGTTCTTGTGAATCACAGCTTGTCCTTCTCACCCATGACCTTCAGAAATCCTTGGATGAACGTATTACAGCAAGATATGATGACCTTAGATTTTCGCAAAGCTTTTGACACAGTCCCTCATCAACGATTATTAGCTAAAGTAAATGGTTATGGTGTTAGTAATGAAGTTTTAAACTGGCGCAGCATTTTTAAGTAATGGAAAACAACAAGTTGTTGTTTGCCCACTCTGAATGGATTGTCACAGGGCAGTGTTTTGGGCCCTCTTTTGTTCTTGTTGTACATCAATGATATATGTGAAGTCGTCCAATCCAATATAAAACTTTATGCTGATTTAACGTTGCACAGGGGCAAAAAATGTGACCGGGACTTGGTGTGAGAAATGACAGCTGCAACTCAATGTTGACAAATGTTTCATTATGCATGCTTTAAGATCAAGGAATCCATCTGGGAAACCTATTGGGTCTGCAAATGACTAAGCTACCATGGAGGAACCAGATACAAAAGATGACTGGTGCAGCGATTGCTAGGCTTAGGTTTGTCTAAAGTGTTTAAAAGGGGTGTCCAAGTAACGTGCAGTGGCCTACTTTTCTTTGGTCAGACCTTTGTTTTGTAGCTCCGTTTGGGATCCTCACCAGGTGGGGCTCATTAGTGAAATTGAAATGGTCCAAAGAAGGGCTGCTAGATTGGTTAGCGGTTGATTTGGTCGAGTGGGCAGTGAGTGTGACGGACATGTTGTCAATATTGGGATGGGAATCGTTAGAGGATCGTAGGAAAGCGACCAATATTGGACTTTTGGCTCGTATTCTGAAAGGGGATTGTAATGTGGAAATTGGGGAAATTGTGAGACAGGCTTCTACTAGGTGTAGAAGAGCGGGGCATATTAAAATGGTTCAGGAGCTGCATTGTAGATGTGACTCGTTTTTTTAACTCCTATTTCCCCAGAGTGTCAAGTCAAGAGCCTGTTAGGATAGGACAACCACACCTTTGTCATTTAATGGTCGTTCGACCACCGCCATAGGCCTCATCTGGGGCTGCTTGTGGGTCTGTATTGTAATATTGTAATTGTAACTGACTCGTCGTTGCCCAGGGACAACCGGCTCAGCGTCTGAGTCGCCACCTAGTGGCGACCGTGGCACACCCAGTGCTTGGTAGCTCCCAATCTCTGGGAGACCACCGAACACCCGCACTCCCACGGAGGTGTAATTCCTCCAATACAATTAGAAAATATTGAAATATGACTGGCAGCATTGGTAGCACGTGATAGCAACGGCACCATTTTGGAGAAGTGGAAATGCCATATTTAAATGTTCTGGTGAACCATTGTTTGGTTTTTTTAAACTTCAAGTGGCTGATCGTAGCTGAGCATGTCACGTTCATGGGTTATGCCAGTCCTTGTGACGGGCTTACCTGCTTGTCTGAAATAACTTGTGCTAGACTACAAATTTGAGGAACTCACTACAGCTTTATAATATACAGGTACATGTTTAAATGGTCATAGGAATAATAACGGTCTTCATAGAAAACGTCTTTTGACTTTAAAAGAAAACATTATGTCCCTCATGTATTTTTTTGAAATTGTAAATAACCTACCACCTTGCGACGATTTTTGGTGCATATTTGCGGGTTACCAAGGGGCGGAGGGTTTACCTTTCCTCCGGCTTTCTTGGCTGCCAGTGTGACGAAATGTACTATAGATTTCCAACGAATGCCGCTAGTGCTATTATCGATAAAAAATTGAAGTTCAACCAGGTATGTAAGATCTTGAGAATATCTATGAACTCCCCCTTACCTATTAACTCTCCTTTCATTTTTTATTCATTTTTATCGTTCGTTGACTTTTGTATAACCGCTGAAAATATACACTTTTTGCTCTTGCTTTCATTTGAAGATTGAACCGGATTTTTATGCTAGCTTATATAAATTTTCCCGATGTAATTTTTTTTTTTAAGTATTTCAATTCCAAAAATTCAGTAGACGTCGTTGTGTTAACGGTAACAAAATACTCGAGTATGATGAATGTTGCTGGACTTTCTGGAATTTTCTCTCTGTAATGTTTAATGCCCGAGACAGCTATTTTAACAAATTCGGAATAAAATACTTTGGTGTTTTAAACAGATTAGATATTTAAATTGTAGAGCGTTTGATAAAGAAACTATAAAATAAATGAAATACCAGAGTTACTGACGGTCAATGTCATGGCACGAAAGGTGACAGGGTTTCAAATATTTGAAACACATTTCGCTGACATGACTGGGACTTTCGAGCGAAGCCGGATGATTTCTCTAGTCTTTATTATAATCCTAAATGGGTTTCCTTCTTAAATTGTTTTCTTTAATCTGTCTGTCACAAATGGCTTGACGGAATTAAATACAATTTGAGCTGCATGGAGTTCATGAAATTTGTAGTCGAGTGCACAAACATTTTCTCCTGAAAATTCGGCTCCCAGCGGCTACTCTAAGGTAAAGCGAATGTGAAGGTGGTAGGCAGTGGTCGAGGATGTAGTTTTCTCTGGCGGATGATTATTTCTTTTTTTTTCTTAATATTTCTGTTCGAGCGCTTCTAATGATCAGTAAAACTCCCCGAGGCGCCGTCACATTTCCTTTCTCAAGACCTTCCGCACGACCTCTGACGACTGAAACCTCGAATCAACTCGAACCCACCACGCATTGACTAGAAAAAGAACTCTGCTGCATCCGGTCCGATGTCGAATGCATGCGCGTCATGTGTGAACGGCGTGACGTCACACGTCCAGTTTCCATATTAAAGCCAGTCACATCACATAAAAGTGACATCGCATCACAAAAACTAATGAGTTGACGACCCCCATCCCCTCCCCAAAGATTTCATCCTATATAAGAAAACACAGTTGTACAAATTGACGTGAATTTGTTGGGAACGGGGGGCGTTCAAAAAATGAAAAAACAACGTAGATAGTCAGTGGACATTTTAATTCTTAACTAATTTTTTTTTAATCAACTGTAGTCAACCGCACTACAGACGTTCTGTTCTCCTCCTTTTTTACCACTTTGTTACAAAATCTCAAAAGTTTGATACGCTTAATTGATATATCCTAATGGCACGGAAAATCTATTTCATCTATCTATGGAAATTGGTGCGGCAAATGCTAGGCTTAGACTTATTCAAAACGTGTTGAAAAGGTGTCCAAGTAGGGTTAAGTCAGTGGCCTACTTTTCCTTGGTCCGACCTTTGCTCGAATACTGCAGTTCCATTTGGGATCCTCACCATG
>JAQGBY010007331.1:0-11886 GCA_034698785.1 Mycogona germanica | reverse complement strand
GCCCGCGCCGGGAATCGAACCCGGGACCGCCGAAACCACAGTCAGTCACTAAACCAACTGGGCCACGACGAGTCGAACAACATACATATATAAATACATATTTCGGATCAAAATAGCGCTCGATATACAAGAGCGAAACGCGATTATTTACATAAAGCGATACATTTCAGTGCTAGGTAATTTTTGAAAGAATATTCGGATAAAAACTGGACCCTTGACTCCTGCGCGAAATTGATGAATTTTGGATGTGCTGGTCGCCGTCATGGAAGCAGACGCAGTTCATTTCTGATATTCCGGTATTTGTGCTCAGCGCAAAGTGTTTTCAAATTTCATTGTTTATGGTCCAAAACATAATAAACTGTGTAAAGCAACACGATTGCAAAACCAGCTCACCAGGATACGAGCGCAAAGAAACAGTTACAGTCGCCAGGCCTTATATAATGATTTGATTTGAGAGAAGAGGGAACCAGGTGACGTCACACTTGGTGTCACCGACGCTAGGTGGCGCGGCGGTCACGTCCCCCTCCACAAACAGCCGTCTGTGGTAACCTATTATTTTATAAACCTTGGGTCTTGCCAACATTTATGATAAATTTCATTCCATTTCACAAATGTTTTTATCTTTTAAATTTGAATTTGAATTTGAATTGGGTTGCTTTTTTAGTTCACTGTATATTTTTTTCATTTGTTTTCTGCACGACTTTCATAATTTTCATATGTGTATGCTAAATTTCGATAAAAGATTCACCCACAAGTATGCACGATTTCTGAAAATGTTTAATTTCTTCTTCAACCGTCCCACCCTCCATTCACAAACAAATAAAATACAGATCAAATCAATTAAAAAATTAAATAAAGTAGTTTGAGTAGCAATAAAATATAACTTACTAAATTATAATCATGATAGCATATTTAAAAAAATTAAATAAATAATTTTTATATTTAATAAATGTTTGTGTCAAACAAAAAACGTGTGTAGGAAAACGATGGACAGGTGCTATATAAAAATTTCTATATTTGTTGTAATTACTTTTTTTTAATAGTTTACCGACGAAGGACATATATTTTTTAACATAGTGCTTCTGGTTTCTACGCAAAAATATGGTGGACGGTATTTTTAGCACCACTGTCTCGCAATATATGGCAGCATTGGCCGTGCGTTTTTGCTTTTGTAGATGTGACTAACTTTTATTGTTTTCGTCACTGTCTGTGTGCCCCGTGCAAAAAAAATCTGTGCAGGTTGTGAGTGCACCGAGAATAGTTAATCGCTATGTCCATTGTTTTGGCTGGAACGACCGTGCTCTGGTGCCAAATAGCCTCTTTATATTCTTGGACGTGAAAGCAGTTGGTGTGTGTGACTGTGACTTGTGTGTTCGCCCGCTTTAGAGTAATGTCGTTGGCTTGTGTATATCGATTGAAAGAGAAATTGTGGTTGCTTAGAACATATATTAATTTTCATCTTTATTTAGGTGGAAATTTTAAAATTTTATTCAAGGATTCGTTACACTTACCATTCCATTCCTCCTCCCTCAGTCCCCCTCCCCTCACCCTGACCATTTTAATCACAAAGTTCAGATCTCAAAGAGGAGTCTTATAAGTGAGCATTGTTGTCCGCAATTTTATGTATGGCGTCGCGATTTTTGCGTCGCAGAGCCCTGAGACGACCTCCGAAATTTAGGTCTTCTTCAATTGCTAACTAGATTCGTTGTGATCTTACATGAAAATTAGTGGCTACGCATCTAGCGATCAGACTGGTAAATGAATGGAATTGAATGACAATTTGAGTGAATAACAATAGAAGCTGGAGGCAATCAATGTTGAACTATTCCAAATTTATCTTGCCAAGAAGTAACGCAGAAATATTGTAATGCCAAATCCAATACTAAATCCAATCCAAATCTAATCCAAAATCGAATACTAAAACGGATTAAATTATTGTTTCGCAGTCAGGGCAATCCCGTACTTGACGCCTTTTCTGTTTATCGGTTTATTTGAAAATGTAATCCTTTTCGTGGCGACTGAGTTGTTCAGAAAAATTTCTTCAAGTATCATTTTACGGCTAAGCAAATCAAAAGTTATGAATAAAAGTTATGAATATATCCGTTTATGCAGTCTCAAAATACGATTATTAGTTATTATAAGATATTTTTAGATATATTAAATATTTATTGCGCAGTTTCAATATTTTTGTGCACTCGTGATTGACCGCTCACATTTTTTTACGGACCGACGTGAATACCCCATTCTTCTTCCGTCACCCGCACCCCACACAAGTGATTGATGGGCAACCCAAAGGAAGCCTTTTCTCCATCCAGCGCATCTTCATAATTAATTTTTATTCTGTTTTTAATTCCCTTTCCTGCCGTCTGGTGTCACTACAGTCGCCCTGGGTCGCAGCCAGAGCACTCCCGGCCTGTTGGAGTCGTCGGGCCGCGTACCACTGGAGGAGATGTATGTGCCGCTGCAGCGAGCCCCACCACCACCCGCTTCCCCCTCCGACTACAGCAGCGAGCGTCGTAACTTGGAATCCCCGCTGACGGCCGCCTCTACCACCTCAAACGCCTCGGACGACAACGTCACCTACCCTGCCCCCGGCCTCGTCTCACTGGTCACACCTATAGGTGGCACCACCACCGCCACACCGCCGCAAGGACACTCCACTGCTAACACTACCGGAAGTGTGGGCTCCTACGCCACCGACTCGTCCGCCGAGCGGTCACGACCTCCGCCTGACTCAGTCCACCCAGTCCAGCACCGACCCATGTCCCCCTTCGGGCACTTACTGGTCGGCCAGCCGCACCAACACCAGATGGCTCACATATCGCTGGCCACTTCCGCTTCCGTGTTGACCCCCGCCGAGCAGTACTTCTTCGCGCAGGCGCAGTCCTCCTCCTCCCCCGTGGCCGCGTCCCATCTGCACCACCATCATCACCACCTTCTTCCAGTGACTCTGGGCACCTCCACCCTCACCACCCTGGGGCCAGCCACCCTGGCTCCGCCGCCCTACCACCTGACCACCGCACGCGCTCACTCGCCCTTCGTGGTGACCTCGACGACCGGTGGCGGAGGAGGCGCCGGCATGGGCACGGCTGGCGGTGAGCCCCAGGAACTGGTGGCCGAGATCAAAAGGTTACGGGAGCGTCTGGTGACGTTGGAGTCTGAGAACGCCTCGCTCAACATGAAGTTGAACCAGCAGCAGTGGGAGGTGGATCACCGGCTGGCCGAAATCGAGATGCACATCTGCGCCGGAAGTAGCAGCGTGGGCAGCGCCGGAAGCGGAGACGAGAATGAGCGCAACCGCGAGTCCATCATCTGAGGGACGGTGGCTCCGCCTAGGGTCACTGCGCGACGTGACAATCTAAAATGTCTCTCGTTGTTGCCCACAGCTGGGTACATACAGGTTGAGTTCTGGTAGTGTGACCAGATGGTAAATATCTTTCCAACGTCGTTTCTGCTGTCCGATCAATTCACCGATACCACGGATGAGTCAAAACCCGGATGTGGAATTATCGACAAAACACACAATACCAAAAATATTGGTGGTACCAAAAATCTCAAATCCAAGTAATATTCCTGTCTTTACAGATGCCCCGAATACAGAGACGAACCATTTTTTATCTCGATATTCGGGGGGAAGAAAAATGTCTTGTATTTGAGATTTCATTTTTAGCAGTGCATATTATTGCAAGGGACGACCATGATGGTGATTGTTCAATATCTGCGTGGTTGTTTATCTGTGCGCCCAATAAGCTGTTTCCCCTTGTCGTGCAACTTGTCCGGGCCGCATTCGATATCGCAATCTGTGTTTCTGTGCGCCAGTCGAATGTGCGTGTTGCGGTCGACGTCATCTTGTGGTCAACTACTACTAAGAATTCGAGGCAATTTCTTTTTATTTTTTACAATCGTCTAATGACATTTCTCTAATCGAAAACATTCGATAGTGTGTCAACGTGGCTTGCACCTTGCACCCCTGCGGTTCCTTCGCCAATAACCTCTATTAGATATATTAGATGTATGATATTATGCTTTTTTCATTGGGCTTTTATATTTATGCTTTTTAATGGAGTCGATATCACGTCATGCACCTTATCGTGTCCTCTCGAATGCAAATCGCTTCCTCTAGCTTCGCGGTCCGTAAATTTTGTTCAGGATTTTTTTGGACGTGGGATCTGGAATTGTGGGTAAAAATTATGTGGTGGTTGATATTCAGTCTTCTGTTTTTTTGTGACGATTTAACTCGTTTATAGTTCTCAGTTAATTTAAGAAGCGTGTTTCAAAAGCCTTCATAATGTTTTAATTCAACTTAATTAATGGAGACTTTTGGGACAACCCAAATTAATATGAAATATTATTTTACAAAAAATTCTTAGAAATAAAAAAATTCTAAAATAAAAACCGCAGAATCATGTTTGACAGTAAATAATCTAAAATCATATGATCTTTCATCAACAAAATAATTATAATGCAAATAAATACATTCTTTATTGTATGAATTTGCATTATAATTGGTTTCAATAGACAATGATATCAATAAGAAAGGGCACGGATTTACAATTAAAAATATGAAAACGTTCATCAAATGACATAAATGTTAACAATAATTTTCTCTTTTGATCTACCTGTAATGGCTGACATTTAGCAAGAATGTTAATCAGTTGGGATCAAACAAACAATTAACGCCCACTTCGAAAAGGGAAGGAAAAAAGTATGACGATAATTAATAGATTTTAATTTTAATTTTTTTTTCATCGTGCACGTGCAACTGCATGACGTAATCGTTCGATTTCTTGAGGTCCAAAATGGCGCTCACTAAATAAGTGCGAAAAACCAAAAGATGGGTGAATTTAAAATAGGAGTCTGCTAAAAGTTGTTCATTAAATGATTCAATTTTGATGTAACCTAATGAAAATTTAGTCACGCATTACATACAATTGTGAAAATTAACTAATGACAGATGTTGGATAAACGGGTCAAGATGAAGATTGTAAACGAGTTAAAACATAACGAGATAACACACGAGTTAAACCATAACGTCCACTATGTTTTAAATCGTGTACAATCTTCATCTTTACCGTTTATAAAGATATCTACATACTCCAATGTTGGTGCTCCTATATTATTTTAGTCTGTTCTCAATATTGTTGTTATTTAAGAAGTGCGGAATATTTTAATCTTTCACTTGTCGCCGGATTGACGTCCAACAATCCCCTCTCTCATCGTACATTCCATTTGATGAACGGGTTCATATTTTAAATTGTAAAATTGAATCACTCCCTTTTTTACTGATCACACTGTGTAAAGTGAATGCTCGTAACTTCGCAAAAACTAATTATTAAATTAACATGCACAGAAGATTAATCGTTGTCGCTCTAAGATTTGAAATACTCATTCTTTCATTTTCAGTATGTTTGATGGAAAGAAAGTGACAAGGCGAGCTAAGTTAAAGAGACATTCCAATTTTCATTCTACTTTGCAATATGGATTGAGTTCGTTCGTGTCAAAAATGCTCATCGAATAGATTGTTGATGTCATGTGGGTTTTATTGTCGAGCGCATTTCCTGTTTCGTGTCGCTTGTTGGATGGAGCTTGTGCGCTTTGTTCGCGTCCGAGAAACTTTTTTTTAAATGTCCTATGTTTCCAAAACGTGAAACATCCATATTTCGATTATTGTAACTGGTTTCTGATGGAAAAAATTGGGGAATGTTCTGCAATATTGATTTTTAGAAATTCAGTTTTTTTAAATCTTCTGTGGCCAACCTGAATGTTGTTAAGTTTTCGACCGTCTTTACACGAAACTATCTCAATTTTGAATAGCAGAAATTAAGGATTTGTCCTATGATTTATTAGAACTTAAGCCTGTTTTGATGTACGTAAATTTGATTAACTACTTCAAACTTATTTTGATACTTATGTGGCAAATCTGTGGCGAAACAAACTACCGCATCGATTTTAGAATTCAAGCTAGTGTTAAATTAGGAAATACAATTCGTCTCAGAATTCCGAAAATTGCTTTCTCTAGTCACCCTCCGAAATGACTGTTAACTTTTTGTGAATAACATAGGTGACCAGTGCTAGCTATATTGCTAGCTGTTCAGACAGTTCGCGCAGTCAACTTAGTACGTTCTTTAATTCGATACTCAAGGTTGTAATTGAAAAAAGAAGCGGGGTGGGGGATCGAAAAATTTTCAGGGTGCCCCAAAAGTTTTCAGTCATTCCGAACGTGTTCCTAACATTCCGGATGTAGGGAGACGTTTGGGGCACCCGTGTAAATAACCTGTGCTTTTCTCAAATCTTTTTTTCCACGATTTCTTCCTCGCATCGCAAATGACTTGCAGTAGGTACAATTATATAGCAATATCATCGTATCCTTTATGGACTGGTTGGATATTTTTAAAAGTAATGCATCATTTTCGGTCTGAACCAGCTATCCTTTAAAATTGTAACGAAGGTATAAGGTCTCGAAGTGCAATTTTTGTTAATCTCAATTCAATGGGTTATTAAATAAAAATGGGGTTGTGCCCGGGACAGGCCGGACGAAAAAAAAACGAACAAGAGTTGACGATAACTCTTCTAATATAATAAAATAATAGTAAACTATAATTTAAAATGACAAAATTGTATAGGTTTCAAAAATTGTTAAACCAATGGTTTATGTGAAAAATTATCAAGTAGCTGATGCGCCGAAAGTTTGATACCACGAAATACATGTAGTTGGTGCTTTTTATCTTGTAGAATGTCTTCGAATCATATGATACATAGAACACGTACAACGTGGATCGCGCAAACTGTCTATTGAACATTCCTTCACGCACTCTTATTTTTCTATACACCTTTTTGGTTTGATTTCGTACAGTCGATATAGCGCTTCTTGTGTTCTGTAATCGTGCAAATCGGGCCAAACAATTTGTTCGGCAATTTGCACAAATCGCAGGGGACTTGCCAAAAATATATTCCTTGTACATAACATTGTTTAAATAGAGATAACTATGTGAGAAACCCTTCGTGACATTCAAATCGAGTTAATCGACGAAGGTACACTGCACACCAATGATGCTGCTTCATGGAATGTCCATTTGGAACGTTATTCTATAATATTTTAAAAAAAGATTCGCCCAATGTCTTGGTGAGAGCGTCCACTCCTATAATCGAACGAAATCACGATCAAATCAAATCACGCTAATAATCGAATGAAAGGAAATTATTCGATATCTTCTTAAGTAATTCGTCATCAGCAACAATGCACAGAGTAAATTTGAATCTTGTTAATCAGGATTTGAAAAGGTGGAAAAACTATCTGACCACGTTATAGATTTTCATCTTGCTGATACTATTGCTAATCTGTGGGGGAAATGAAGATTCCTGAAATATATAATATGTTGACCGTTTTGTTGGTCAATCGATTTTAGCATTTGATTTTTTGTGACGTCTCGCATAGTTGAATCGCGGGTTTGTTGCTTTATTTAAATGATCCATTTCAGAACATGAAAGTCTTAGTATCACGTTAAATTATAAAAAAATTAAAAATACGACAATTATTATGTTGGATATTTGGGGAAGAAGCTATCAGCTATTATTCTTAGTGGTGAAAAATGTAATGTGGCGATTTTGTGCTTTAATTATTTTCTCGTTATTTCAACAACAACGTAAAAATTGTTCGAATGCGTAACAATCGATTGTTCGGGTATTTTTTATTTCAGGAAATTTTATTATTGTTACGATTTTAAAGTACTTTTTACATTTCAAGATTCTTGTTTGCCGTCATCGAAAGTGGACGTTTAAGAAGCTGATTTTGAAGCGATCTGGATTGCAGTGTACCTATTTCTTCTCATGCATCGATATAACATGATTGCGTATGTCATTTGTCATCACTGTACATTACTATCATTCAAAGTATACCAAGAACGATTTTATATATGAAAACACACCCACACATTTCACTAATTATATTCGCAGTTATTTTTTATCGGCTCCATTTTTACGAACTACGACGCCTATTTCTTTTTCCTTATCTCTCTTTCAAATCGCCGCTGAGAGATATTTTGTAATTTCAATCATCTAAAACACGTTGGACTATCTTGCTAAACTTCCTCAAGTGGTATTTTAATAAATATTGTAATGGAAACCACACGTTACATTTAGCCGAATTTACATTTGCATTTTTCATTTTTGCAGGGGTTCCAAATCCGTCTTTTAGTTTTCTTCGCTTGTATACCAATGACGTAAGCATCGAATTCGATATATGACTAGTGACGTCAGCTGATTAAGCGCGTTGATCTTGATTAGGAAATAGACAACCATATCGCTAATAAATTTTATCTGGCAGAAAAAATTGCCAGATTTGCTTTTTTTCTACAAATTTTGTAATTTCTTCAAACTTTTAAGCCACATTTAAATCTACCAATTTATCACGCCAAAATTAGCAGTTTCATCTTAGTCCAATTCAACCAATTTAATTTAGCCTTTTTCAAGTATTTATTTTTAGGTGAATTTAGAATTTTTGATTTTTTTCAATTTGTTTGGAAAATCTTGAAATTCCTTTGTTGCTATTTCAAATCTCTGTTTATTGTAAATGGTACAAGATGGAAGTCATTTTCCACCAGCTGCTTTGTTTTTGCATTGATCACCAAACTCCAGCTCCTCTAGCGGTGCTCACGGAAATTATTCCATTTAGGGCCCATGAATCTCGATTATACTCTTTGTGTTTCTTTGATATTGCAAACTGTGTTTTTGATTTCTATTTAACTCAATGATATTATTTTATTTTTATTGGTATGTACTGTTAATGTTACTTCTGCAACTTTTCTGTGATTGGAAGCTATAATGAGAACCGCGTGAAATTTAAAATCGTATTTCTATTTTAGCGGCAAGAATTCTATGAAATTATAAAATTAATGGGGGTGATTTTTCTTTTAAATTTCGTGCTGATAGAACCCGGCAAAATTGCTTCCTGTTTGTAACTTTCTATGCAAGCGCAGATAAACCAACAGCAATTTTATCGTGTTTGCTCAGATTTGTGATCATAATTTCGTGAGAAAAAATGTATATTTTTTCGTTTTTTGTCATGTTAATGCTGTGCAAATGAGTGTAAAAAAGTGGATCATGTGAAATTGACTCTTACTTTAATTAGATTCGCTTTTGAACAAACCGGATATTAATTGTGCCTGTAGGTGGCGCTATTGTAGTTTTTGTTTTTATATAATTTAAAAGAATCTCATGCAGATAAATTGTGAATAGACTTAAATGATATGCATGTTTGCCAAATTTATTGCATATTGCGTATGCAGGTATTTTTACCTTTTCCCAAATTCAGTTTTTATATAGGTATTTTAACTTTCTGCCCATCAGTTTTTTTAACAGACATTGTAAACCCTCAAAATAAATTATTGAAAAGCCGCTGAATGCACTCACATTGTTTCGACATGTCTCAGGACAGTAATTTTGTGTTTGTTCTAGAAATTCGACGCCTTTGTTTTCCAGAATATATCACACAGAAATTTAAGGGTCACCATGTTTATCATATTTGAAAACGCGCCCTTGATCGCACCTCTGTCTAAAATAAAACGGAAGTTGTGCCCAGGACAGCGCCGGACGAGAAAAGACGAGCAAGAGTTGGCGATAACTCTTCTTACAATAAATAATAATTAAATATTATTTAAAAAAGGAATTAACTAAACTAGAAAAACGTGGAAACTGACTTTGATGACGACGATTCACATCCAACAAATTTACCACATATACATCTCCCGTGTAAAATTAATATTTATAATTACCCAAAGTAGACAGTACCAGTTTCAGGCACACTTCTGTGACCATCCCTGTCTTCTTTTTTCTTCATTTTTTACAATCAACTCTTGTTTGTCTTTTCCCGGCGCTGTCCCGGGCACAACTTCCATTTTATTTTACATAATCAAGATGTCCTATTTCTTTTTTTTTGCACCTCTGTCTGCTTGACCATTTTCCAGAAAGTCGACTGAATCATGAGATACCTTTGATTGGCATTTGAAATTGTATATGAAATTTGATGAATTATAATTTGTAAAGGTTTGAATATAAGCTATGTCATAAAAACACACTATTGCTTTCAATATATCTCTCTCCTTGGGTTTGTTTCAGCTCATTTGGTTTGGTGTCGGCTTTGTACTTGAATTACTCATTATTTAGGTTTCAAATTTCGCCATGTGAGGAAAAATCTGAGTGAAAGGTTTTGGAATAGTTTAAAATTTGTCGATCGAATGCTAGGCAGATTGGGAATTTTTCAAAAATTGTAAAATTTTATTGCTTGGTCATAGTTTTGGAATCTCTTCAAGGCGATTCCTTCGAACCAATGAGCTAAAAAGAAGTATCATGGAGCTCATGGAGCTAAATGGAGCTCATGCTTGATACATTTGTTTAATGCGATGAACACATGACATAGTGACACATAAAATTCCTATTGTGGTCACACTGACATGGTCACACGGCAATTGAACAAATTAACCGATCGATTTTTAAAAAGTGTAATGTGAAATGTTCTGCCTTCTGGGCGCGCCATTCAATAGCTCCACAAAATATAGTGAATGAGTTCAGCAAGTTAGTCAAACAGTTTATGAGAAGTTTGTTAACCATGAAATTCCCGTGAAACTAAGTTAATTATATATAAAGAAGAAATTCGAGGATAATTTTGTGGAATTGCCAATCTTTTCTGATGACTTATTTGGCAAGCATCCTAGCTATCCTTGATGTCCAGGTCTGCAAGAACATCAAAGGTGGATGCAATTGGGCAGCGCATCATGCATCATGCATTTCTGCCTAATGTGTTGACGACCAGTCAAGGATGTATTTGCCGGGGGGCAGGGGATTCGACCCCCCAGCTTTCAGCATGCGGACAACCCCCGGGGAGTCCCCCCGGGCTGGGGGCTTGACCCCCAGAGTTTTGGAAGAAACACAAAATTGTAATCCAAAAAGAAATTTCAGTGCTTTGGCCACAAGGGGAGACTGGTAGTAGGTGAAGCTCTCTGATTGGTTGGAGTGAGGCATTTTAGCTCCACTAACTTTCCCATGATGCATCTTAACATCCAGCCAAAGTATAAAAGGCAGTGCATCTGCAGTCGGCACCTGCCGACACCTTTGGAATTTTTCGGGCGAGAGAAATTCCTTAACGTGCCTTCCTTCGGAATGGATATATAGCCGTGGGACCCGTGCCTGTACGATCTCAGGTACACGTTAAAGATCCCTACATATGTAGCTTATACTAAGCCTGGGCTAGGTAAAATTACCAGGTCGCCTCCTGGGGGTTCTAGTTCTGGACCTCCTAAACAAATAGCTCAGATACAACTGGTCATTCGACCCTCGCCATAGGCCCCTCTCATGGGGACTGCTTGTGGGTACATATTGTAATTGTAATTGTAATCGCCTCATTCAAAACACACACCTCCAGAGATGACACAACATCTCCTCTTTTATTACTTTTTTTGGAAGTTTTTCTAAGTTTTTCAAAATTATTTTTATTAGATTTCTGGTGGATTTCAAGACATGGGCAGCCTCTTCTCCAATCATTGTTATACTCCTAGTAGTGATGTTATGCTGCAAGGCCTGGGATATTCAGCATATGTGTGAGCTGATGTTGCCATAAGGTGGTGAAGAAATTGATAAATGCGGTACTTCCAAGGTAGATGAAAACAGATTTATTTGCAACTACTTATTTCACAAACGATGCTACAAGAACACTCAAACGGCAACTTAATGACGGGTGATTGTTACGATACTGATGGGCGATCGTCACAATACTATTGATACTATTGGTACTATCGGAACTTATCGGTTCCGATTGGCGCACTCAGCGCTCGGCTGTTGACCACCGCCAACACCCCTTCTCAATGGTGACCGCTAGTGTGCACATCTTCCATG
>JAQGBY010007330.1:0-11887 GCA_034698785.1 Mycogona germanica | reverse complement strand
TAATTTGAGACATTTTATTTCTCTTAATTTTTCCACATCTCAAAAGACAATAAATGTTTTAAAAATGAGACATTTTTTAAAGTGTGTATGTCCCGTGTTTATTCACTTCAGCTTCATCGTCGATTTTTTTGCATATTTTTTCGTGTGTGGTTATTTTAAGGCGCTGCCTGTAAAAGCCATCTCTAGATTGATATGCTTATTGTTATAAGATTAAATGATTGTTAGTTCCAACTACATTAAAATTTGATATTTTCCAGGCAACAAAGAGATGTCGTTATCGGCAAGAGGTATCTTAGCGACAACATAGCTATAAATCTGCAGTTTGAGTGGGTTCAGTGATGGATTGATAAATTTTCCTATGACACGACCGCAAGTTTTAGCCGTTCAACGTTTTCGTTTTGTAGTTGAAAGTCGGCGAGTTTTATATTTCTTGCTGGTTTTATGGGAATTCGTTCAAATACATCGACTTCTGCTCTACTCAGTCTATTTATTACTATGATTTGAACGTAACGAGTTGACTAAGCGCCACTTATAAACACTGAGTGACGTCAGTTTCCGCTGCACTGCATTTCCGCTGCTAATGATAGCAGCGAATATTGTTGGATGATACCAACAGTTTTGGCCACTAATGGCTAGTCATTTTTTTTATTAACTTGACCTTAATGCGAAAAATAGAATTAATGTCTTCTTCACCTTCAACTTTTGTTCCTACTAAACAATTCTTATAACTCCTCTCAGGCTACATGAAGGCGAGGGCGTTCTTAGAATTCTCGGTTTATGAGGGAAATTTTAAAAAAATTTAAATTGCTATTTTTTATCAGTGTTGTCCGTCGTGTTTTATTTTCCATCCAGAAACACATTAATAAGAAGCCTAAATTGTTTTACGTCTCGTTGCCAAATTATAGTCTTGGAGTCTAGTTTCTTTAGCGATGCAACTCGTGGAATGGCGAATTGTTTTGTAGCAGCACTGTTTGCGGAAGGAGTCGTAAGTGTAGATTTGCAGTAATTATATGCTATAAAAGGAAAAACGTCTCTTTGGCCGAACAATAAAGACGTAAATCTATGTGCTATGGTCTGGTAACGCTCGGTGTGAAATGTGTCTGAATTTCGCGTTACAATTGCTTTTCGTTTTGAGATGGCGCTGTTCGTATTTAATGGCTTGGGGCGGGTCCCTGCAGGTGTAGCTCTACGTGTTGCCACGAGGGGCGCTTTACTTGTACTTGTATATTTGTTTTATTCCCCTCTAGGCTGATGGAGTTCTCCAGGCTAAGGGGTGGTCGAATTATCCAAGTGATGAAGGTGGGAAAACCCACCTAATAAAATTTAAAAAACTCAAATAATCCGAATCATTCGCCAGATCGATCTTTTCTTAATTAATATTTTTTTTAATTTAAGCTGTAAAAATGGCGCTGGCATCATTGGCAGCACGTGAGAAGGACAGCGTCATTTTGGTCAAGTGGAGACACCATCTTGGAATTTTCCCTTTTAATGTTTAAAACTTCAACGGCCGAGATCTCGTGAAATACACAAAATCTAGATCTGAAATAAGTTGCACTCGACTAGAAATTTGCGGAACTATCTGCTGATCAAATTTTATCCAATTCCGTTAAGTCGTTTGTAAGAAAACGCAAATGCAGACAGATTAAAGAAATAATTTAACAAACGAAGACAAACTTTCAGGATTATAATATAGATATGTAAATATTGTAGCATAATAGTAAGCTGTATCACCAAATTACATTAAGGTTCCACCCGACTTGGTTAAAATCTCACTTTATTAGACCTATAATCTCCTCACCTCGCAAGGATTGAGCCAAGATGATTGAGATTAGGCAAATTCGTTTTTGAAAGTATCTTATTGGATAAATTTATCGAATTCATCCCATTTATCGTATTGTAACAGTACTTCAGGAGGTTGGGCTAGAGACGTTCTAATTTTTAGTACAAGGCAAGTAGATCGTGGGAAAGAGGGCCCAGAAAAAGAGTCTGACGCAAGGTAAATATTTTCCCATCCATTTACCGTATCTGTATATGATTGTAAACTGATTCTAGTCAAGCACGGAATTGTGCTGGTCAGTAATCTGCGCACGGAAATGGTAAACATGTTTACATATAGATTCGTTTGATACCAAAATAGGCAATTCGGAATTTTATTGGTGTTTTTGTGTTGTCAGTGGCAACTTTATTTTTTGTACTGCGTTTCTAGCCAAACCCATATCAGACTACACTTGGACCGCAAGTTTTCGTTGTGCAGAAAGAGGTGAAATAAAATGCCAAT
Organism: Mycogona germanica; assembly: GCA_034698785.1. Taxonomy (NCBI): domain Eukaryota; kingdom Metazoa; phylum Arthropoda; class Diplopoda; order Chordeumatida; family Chordeumatidae; genus Mycogona; species Mycogona germanica. Next base: position 9,609 of record JAQGBY010007330.1, on the reverse strand, counting down.
CTTGATTAGACTGAAAGAAGAACTTCTGATGATATGAAGAGGAAAAATGACTCGTTAAAAACAATATTTACTTTAACAGCTACAGGGAGTATGCTTAGGTTATAATTAGCTAAGAACGACGCGATTTACCATTAATTGTCACAAATGTCGTCATTTCGCCGTTGGATGCAATTGAGCAATCATCTTTTGATTAAACAGTCAATGTCTTAAGACTTACATTCTGGCAATTAAAATTTTTGTTTGGAGTGTTTCGTTCATTTCAGACGCACAAAATTTTGTTGTCTCCTATCTAATAGTTATTAAATTTCACGCGTCTGAAACGAACGAAAGGTGGCGCGCGCAACTTCCAACCTATGTAAAAATGAGAAAAAACTTTTCAAGCAAAAATTGAAATTGCCTTGTTGTTTACTTGATATTGCTCTATTACGGAAAAAATATATAAGCGATTCGATAGATTATCTATAGATTATCTATTCGATAGATAAGCGATTCGATAGAGGATCTGATTCAATAAAAACCGGAACGCGTTTTTTCCTTCAAAACACCCTGTATGGTGGAGTAGAGTACAAATGTAATTTAAAAATATATATTTATATTTATATATTGACATTTTTAAATAATTTTGTTTATTTAAAGGGGTTAAGGTTTGATTGTTTAAGATGGCAAATAAAATCGATTAATGATTTGGGTTGTTTTATGAGATTTGCAGGGTTTTTTGTGTTTTTTGTTTTTTGTTTTTTGCTCACCTTGTTCAAAAATATTTTCGGAATATTTGCCTTGTGATTTCGGATGGGCTATGACTAACTTTTTTGTGTTTTTCGTCGACACTCTATTGACTATCGATTCTTAAAATAAATTAACGTAATAAACATTTTTATTAGTGATTATGAGGTCTCAACAAGAAAACAAGAAATAAATATCCGCAGTAACTAATCTATTTTCCCCCCCAAATCTTTCAAGCTTCGGTTTGCTATATCCAGTATAAATAGATTTTCGTAGTACATTCACGATTACTAGTTTTGCAGCCGGCAATCTGAATTACATGAGGTGGGAGAGACTGGTTAGATCAAATTCAACCTACGCAACCTCGTCGTCTATACAGGCAATTTTGATTCTCCCGGCAACTCCCAAATAACTACTCGGTGACATTCTGTATATATTCCATCAGAAAATCCTAACTCGTAAACAGGAAATATAAGTGAAATTAGATGATTGTCCAATTCAATTTCTTGAAACATCCTTAGATCGATGTGCGAGGGACGTCACCCTTCCCGAAGATACAGCTTCAATTTCGATTTCTGATTGAATTGAAATTTTTGATTTCATTTCCTGTGTAAGTCGTGTGGCGAGCGACGCGATCCCAGCGACATTTCCTCGAACTAACGAGTTCCTTCACAAACCACTAGTTCGTTGGTTCACACAAAAAATTCATGTAAAATCAAATTAAATTAATTAAAAGGAAAACACAGAGACAGCGATTAAAAATAACAATTTAATTGTCAACATATTTTGTATAACTACAAGCTTTCATATATATATATATATATATATATATAACAGCACGTCGCTGTTATCGTTTTAAATAATGACTGTTAGAGATAGATATTTAAAAAATAGTTTTCTTTTTTCTTAGAAGCAACGAAAACTTAAAACCAATGAAATACAGTATACTGATTAATCAGTCGGGTCGACTGAGTTTTTCTTCTTCTTCGTCTTCATAAAATTCAATCACACAAAATATAATCTTAACAATGCAAGGCTGATTCCCTTTCCAGCAAAGCTTAAATCAAGTATACATGTCTTATAAAACAATTTGCTTCTGCAAAATAAAATGACACCACCTATCTCCTTCCATTATTTGAATAGAGCTTTTCTTTTTAACTTTTTGGCGAAACTGAACAAATTATCAAATACCATATCAAGATGAACTGATTATGAAAGGTTCGAGAGGTTACCACATACATTTCGACATAACTGATTCAAACACATATCAAATGTTTTTTTTCGTCCATAAACATGTCACTTGAATAGACGACGAGTTATACAGAAAATGCATGTGGAGATAAAAGAAATTTTCAATTCGATTTATTTCCTTTTAAGGAATTCACGAAGTTGTGTTTTTCAAAATGTGATATCGTTGTATTGTCAAATCTGAGCCAGTACAGAGGTCTCGAACTGTTCCCTGTCACCTGATCATTGATAATTAATTTTAACAGGAAACAATTGATGATAATGCATCAACATCTTAATTTTGATATTATTCACATCAATGGAAATTGGAAGTTTGACAAAATCGAATAATATTTTTGAGTAACTAAGATGTTGCCTCCACTATTAAGTGCGAATTGTAATTCCAATATGTACACAATTCAAAGACTCCTGGAATGTTTTATAATCTATTTTGAGAAATACTGATAAAATCTGGATTGTTTTTGGACAATTCTTTATTTGAAATGTTCCAGCAATTTTGAAAAGTATTTCACGGTTTCAATGATAATGATATCTTATAATTCAGATGCTAACTTAACACATTGAATTTTAAAATTGGATTATTAATTTTTAGAATATTGTAAAATGTCGATTCAGATTTGTGACTATCAACTGCATTTACGAACAGTAAAAACGTTAACATCACCTGTGCTCATCCACGTGGATTAAATGAGATGCAGTGCGGTGAAGAGATGGCCAACCATTTCTGCCATCGAGATGTGGAAGAATAGAGGACAGAATGGAAGCTATATCTTATGATATTCACTAACACTAACTGGCATCACTAATGAAACTATCTCGTGTCCGATGTAATGTCAATTCAGTGCGAGTCTTTAAACTTGGTGCTGTCAGATTACGAATCCCTGGCTCGCAGTTTTAAAATTCACTGCCAGCTGTGGGATCATGTGTGGAGACGACACTTTCTGACATTCACTTACATATTTGCAAAAAAACCATGTGATATGTGAAACTCGTTCGATGCAATGACAAGCCCCTTTGATGAAATGTTTTTCGTGCAACCCACTTAAGAAATTGAGCAAAGAAAAAGCACGAACACGATCAGAAATCATAAAAAATATAATGGAATGTTCAGTTTTTTTGGTCCTCAAATGGAAAATTATAACTGATGCGTTTACCTTGCCCCACACTCTTTAATTTTTAAATTTTCGACGCATGATCTAGCACCGAAAAAAATTCATATTCAACGAACATGTTGGCTGTCGTTTTTCAGCGCAAGTCGATAGTCATGTAACGACATTTATTAAAAAGCAACGAGCCAGCTTTTCTTAATCCTGTATTTCGTGAATCTACATGTACTAGTCGCAATTCGAAAAACTAATAAATAACAGTGACGGTAACATTATACAATTACATTCAGTTGATTTCCAATGTAATTCTTGCACAAGCTTTGTCCTCATTTCGAAGACTCGGGATGTGATTTGAGTGTCAACCTCATCGTTTAAACCATTTTCTGGTGTCTTAGTTTCCATTATCCATTTTTCTATTCTGCTAAACTTAAATAAATAATTGAATTACGGTTACGTGAACATGTACACGTCATGGTTCCGACGACTTCAGATTAACAACTGTCGGCAATTCGAGCACTGTAAATACGCTGAACATGAACTGTAGACGAGGAGCATGTATAACGATCCATTTGCTTTGTTTACAGATCTGGTCAATTTGAATACTGGGGTGGGATGTGGATGGATGGATGGACGGATATAGGTGACATATCCGTCGTCATGCTTCTCAAATAGAGCGGTGGTTGTCGTGAACTCGAGTGTGTGTGCTTTGACGAAACTGTGACGTTCAACTCGTCGATGACTCTATAAACTGTACTATCGAGCGACGGTTTGGCGAAACATGTGACGCCGAAGCGATGTCACTCACTAGCGCCACCAAGTGGTGAAGGTGATAAGATTGAAATAATTCGTCGATTAATTTAGATAAAATTACTTTAAACCAAGAAAATAAATAGAAAACTTAAAGATGTAGACGCACATAAATTGTTTTTAGCAACAAATAATTTTCCTATGAAACTAGAGAAACATCCAGTAAAAATTAGACGCCTTCCAGTAACAAAAATTGTCCATAATATTATGGTCACTATTGAAATTGGCAGTATTTTGGGCTGACCACGGTGATCGAATTTTTGAGGAATCGTCATCACCACAAGAGACAAACTGCAACTGATCGTTTACTGCAATAAAAAACCAGGGTAGGTTGTGTTTTCGACACGGCCGCAATTTAAACGTGACAAAGTTTGTGTTTAGTAGTTGAAAGTCAACGAATTTTAGATTTCTTGGTGGTTTTATGCAAATTCGTGCCAATAGATAGATTTTCCACCCTGTCTATATGTCTATGATCCAACGCGTTCGATTTGCGATGAGTTGCAGCGACTGCTCGGCAGATGGCGTTGCCGATGGATTAGATGTTCGCATATGGGTGTAAATCACGATCGGCATTGTATCTCTTAAACTCGTTGCCTTAGTGCTGGAGAGCACGACGAGTTTAAACGCGCTGGAGAGCGCTAAAACGCGGTGGTTAAGCGCTGCATAGAATCACTGAGTGACGTGTTTAGTGCTGCACTTCCGCTGCGAGTAGTTCCGCTGCAAGTCTTGGAGCATACACTCCTTTTTGAAAGACGCTAGCAACCCAAAAGCTTCACTCCTGTTTCAAATTGAGACGGACGTCCTGTGGCAGAACTCTCGCGGAGGTGGCGGCCTATAGGAAAATATGTTCTGTTATCCATTCTTTTCATATTTAATTGGTAACAAATTACCAAAATTGAGTATCGCGAGTGAGTGACACCGCTTCAGTATATCAAACAGTTTGACCGTTCGACGCTTTGGTCCACGAGAAATAACCAAATGACATCACATGTGATGTCACGTTAGGTTTTGACGAGTCTGTAATACGTAATGTGTGCTGTGTAGACATACGAGTGTTGCGTTGTTTGTTTGGAAGAAAGATACGGAAAATGTATAGCCTTAAAAAAAATGAAAATGCAAATACTTATACGGAATAGTACACGCGAACGATCACGGTATTCATAGGTGGAATAGGTAAATACATATAGATAAGACATACATATGGAACCGCGACAAAAAACAGTTGTACACAAGCGCCATAACCTAGATATACCTAATTTTTGTAGATTTATATATATTTTTTATATCGATAATATACATACTGTGTGTGTATACGTACGCGGGGGGAAAACCATTTATACGTTAATCAATTATTGTGCGCAAATATCATATACAATCTGTTTGTGTGTGAAATTTTGACGTAACTACGTCTTTCTTTTTTGTGGTGTATTTACGTGTTGATACGATCTGCAAGTGGTGCCCCGAACTTAGACAAAAAAAAAACCGCCGTTGTTTTAAATTTAATTTTAAAAAAAATAATGGTCGATGATGTTTGCATGTGTGAATATCTGTGAGTGAGTGTGTGTGTGTGTGTGTGTCAATGTGGCCGCCATATGGCATCCAAATAGGACTAACAAAAATAGCACGAATCTGGTCACACCTGCACATATTTCGTATTTTTTAAAAAATAATACATGAAGCGTGTGTGGATGGCGGACTGTCACCTCAATATATCGTCTCTCTCTCCCCTCCAAATATATATAAATATAATTTATCCATCTTATAGGGTAACAACAATAATTATAATTAAAAACGAAAAAATAAAAACAAGAATCTGTCGACGTAACATAATATCCGTCTCGGCCAAAATATACACTAGTCCATCTCCAAGATGATGTTCTTTGTTTTTTAGAAGAAAGTTGTCGGTCAAAACTTGGGGTGTGGGGGAAGAAATATCCCAAATGTATTTTTTTAAAAAAAACGTATCATCAATATTTTCATTTTTTAAGTCGATATGTGGTGTGCGGTCCGTTTCAACGATTTTGAGTTCGATTTTGAAAGGCTTATCTTCTTAGATCCCAAAATCCAGTGTGCCGCACTCGTTGTACACATTCCAAATATTCTCAAGAGGCAGCTTTATGTGCTTAGCATTTTAGAAATCGATTATATATATATATAGGAGGGGGTTGCAACAACAACAACGATCATATATAGAAATATACGGGCTCGTCGGGATATTCAGATTTCGAGAATCCCACCGCCCCCCTTTCAGCCACAAACACACACACACATATGCTGAAAGACCGACGAATTCGAAGATCTCGATCGTTGGAGAAAAAAATTTCCCACCCCACATTTTCTTTTTTAAATATATCTTGCATCACTAATGGACAAAAACATGATTTGGTGATATGGAGTTGCGATTTTCTATCACCTAAATGTAGCTCGGTGGCGATGATCACGTGACACGACGGACCAATCGTCGACGAAGGCGAACGTCTAGCCACGCCCCCTTTATCTCTCCCTCCAACAACTATTGTATACCTCTTTAGTGTACAGACATGGACATGGTGAGCTGCAAATAGAATTTTCTATAACACAGAAATGGAACACTTGGCGTTAGGCCTTTTTTCGCCTAGGGTGTGCCTAGATCCAAAAACACCCGATCGTACAACTCGTTGCATTGTGAGCAGCTTTGCATTTTTGTCCGCCATTTTTTTTTTTTTTGGTGGCGGCTCAGTCTAGATTTTATACCTCACTTCCGGTTTTGCGCCCGCGGCGCCCCCTGGTGTCCTGTTAAAATATATTTATATATTTATAGGGTATAGCTGCGGTTTTTTTTCTCTTTTGACGCGACTTTTCTTCGTGAAACAAAGGCAGATCTGTATAAATATCCGAGAAACACATCACGACATTTGCTTTTTTAGTTGTCCTGAAAATATCGAGTCGTGTGGTTCAGTACGGTTCTGAATTCTTCTCCGCCTCGCTGTCCACGTCGTCGTCGTCGTCCTCCTCGTCGTCCACGTCGTCGACGTCCTCGTTGGATTTGCTCTTGCCGTTCTTGTTGACGCCGCCGCCGCCGTTGAAGAACAGACCGGAAGTGACGCCGTTCTCCTTGATCTGCGCCTCGTCCACGCAGTCGTCACCGTTGTTGGACTCGGTGGTCATGTCGTAGGGCTTGTCCTCGCCGCGCATGTCGCACACCACGTTGGTCAGAGCCATGATGTAGTTCTTGGCCAGCGTCAGCGTCTCGATCTTGGACAGCTTCCGTTCCATCTTGACGTGCGGGATGACCTCACGCAGCGCCTGGAACGCGTCGTTCAGACTGTGCATGCGCATGCGCTCTCGCTCGTTGCTCTCCAGTCGTCGGAGGTTGCGCTCGCGGGCGTTGAGCGCCGACCGTCGTCTCCGGCCATTGGCCGACGAACTGCGGCGCTGCTGTTTGGACGGTTTGGGATTGGTGGTGGTGCTGCCGCCGCTGCCGCCACCGCCACCGCCGCCGCCGCCGCCACCCGCCGAGCCGGACACGGAGGAGTTGGCGTCGTCACCGCTGGCCGACGAGCTGCTGGAGTCGGAGGACTCGCCGGCGAGGGAGGAGGGAGGTTCGGCTGACGAGCGCTTGGTGGCGGTGGTGCGTTTGGGTCGCAGGCCAAGGCCAGAGGCGCGGAAGATCTCCTCGGACACCTCGGCCGCCCACAGCTCCGTTTCCTGCGAGTCGATCGAGTTGAGCGAGTCCTCGCCCATCACCGACATGATGTTGCTCTTCGTACGTGACTTCATGGCCTGTTCGGAGGAAGAGACACAGAAAAACGAGAAGAGACCATTAGAGTTGTGACCGGATAGAATTGGTCGGAGTCAAATTTTGCTCTTGCATGATACATTTCAATGAAATATCATTAAAGTTGATTCATTTATTCTTTTTTACATTTAAATGTGTTAGTAGATGTTACGATACTCTGTTCAAACGATCTTATGAAAGTCATTACACATTCCATGTGCGATTACTTTCATAAGATATGTGCAAATACTTTCATAATATTTGTGCAATTACTTTAACAAGATTTGTGTAATTACTTTCATAGGGTTTATACAATTACTTTCATAAGGTTTGTGTAATTACTCTGTACTTTCATAGGGTTTATACAATTACTTTCATTAGTTTTGCGCAATTACTTTCACAATGTTTGTGCAATTACTTTCACAATTTTGTGCAATTACTTTCACAATTTTGTGCAATTTCTTTCATACACTTTCAAGAAGTATGCACAATTATTTTCATACGCTATCAAGAATTTTGTGCAATTACTTTTGTAAGCTTTCAATAATTTTGTACAATTACTTTCATAAGATTTGCCTGTATCGTCGAAATATGCCAATATTTCATCGCCGATAGTATTACGAAGGGGACAAATTCGAAATAGACACCCCAGTGCCTCGCAATTTCCACCTGACGTAACAACTACTGATACTAATCAATGTTCCTGATAAGATAGCCCCACCGACCAGATACTATTTATTTTGGAATTGATCCATTTTTTGTACAAGCGTATGTGACATTGTCCACCAATCAAATTAGAGATCTGAGGAGAATAAGATCATCTGATGCACTTGAGACGACGACTTAATGGCAAAAAATGGACCAATTGCCGACAGTTTTTTGCCCGTCTTGTTAATTATCACCGACTCATACCATGCAACTATATATACCATACTTGCAAGGTCGACTATATCAGCTTATTGTGTAAGACATTCTGTTTGGAGATCTGTTGTGTGTCCATATTCGGTACCGTCGGTATCATTCCTAATTTTGTTACTAAACCATAAGATGAGAAATAGCTGTCCATTTAGTTCCTTAAAAAAATTCTGATTCTTTAAGCATAATATATCCAATATCAGAACTAGGCCAGCCTTAAAGACGTGCACAACAACACTCCACCAACCGTTGGACAAAATGTCTGCAGCCATTTTAATTACTCGTGTACGCAGAGTGACCTATTATAGGATAATTAAGTCGGGAATCAAATCGTGCGAGGGAACGAAGAGAATCGTGGAAGGTGTCATGACAGATAAATCTATAAAAATGGCGATGAACGATAGATCTATCAAATTTTCGCAACGTGACGCTCCTGTATCCATTTATCCGTAAGGCGATCTTGACCCCTTCCAACAAATTGGTGTCGACGTAATAGGGGGAAGCGCGGACGTGCTTCATTTGAGCGCCAACGCACAAGGAGTTCATGAAAATATCAATTTAATTAACGCTGCGCGGGCACTAATTAGGTGTGTAGCGGCCCCCACCCCCTAGTCCTCGAGGAGGAGCGAGGTGAAAGACAGCGGGAAAACGCGCCCACAGTCATTAATTATATATCCGGCGGTAGCAAGATTAGATCAACGAGCTGGTCTGTTATCTTGAAGGGCAGGACACGTACAGTTGCTGTTGGCGTAGCATCGAAGCTGTCGGTTCATCAAAATGGTGGATATATCATTACCCGTTAGCATCACTGCCCTCCTGCACACTGGAATGTAACTATAGAAATTGTCCACTTCGGTTGGTTGTCCCAGTTATGTCAGCGAAAGTCATTTGACAATTTAATTATCCAATCCCTTCATAACGAAAATGTGTTTTCTTCCTTTTTTGTGAAATAGTACTACGCAAAATCTAGATCAGTGTGCGCATTTTGGTCTTTCTCAAAATCAAAATCAACTTCGGAGCAACTTCTGAGAAAATCAAGTTCTCAACTGAGGA
>JAQGBY010007329.1:0-11888 GCA_034698785.1 Mycogona germanica | reverse complement strand
AAATATCCACCATTTCTGTACCTGTCGGATTATGTGCTAGTTCTATCCTAGCAAGAAGGCTAGCTTCTCCATAATTAGTCTTAATTGATATTGATTTATATTTGAAATAATCGTCATTCTATTGAAGAAACTGAACAGTCGACTGCTGAGCGACTTGCGCTACTTGGAAGATCGTTTAGCCTAGGCTTCAGATCAAGGTAGAGATCTTAAACTTGTATCTGATATCGTATAGTACCGGGTCCCACGGTTTTACTTCCATTCCGAGGGAAGGCGCACGTAGAAATTTCTTTCGCCAAAATATTTCGGATGTCTGCCGGGAATTGAACCCGCAATCACTTGTGTAGTAATCCGATGAGCTGAAACGGCAAGTTCAGTTCGCTCGCAGTTTTCGTTTATCCCCAGGCGGCAAATTATGGACTTTCAGTTTTTCATTTTTTGTGAAAAGATAAGCAATTGTTCTGTATTCAGGCAATTGGGAGCACACACCAATGCGCAGATAAATCCGACACGTAGCAAATTATTTCCCTCGCGATTAGTGAAAGTGCCACTAGCGACTACAATTGAAACTTCCCGCGAGCCGCCCATGCAGATTGACTTATAAAAATAAATATCTCTCTCGATCAGTAAAATTTCTCGAAGTGTATTATTGCCTATTATAGGCATACTAGTTCTATTGTGTTTCACAATAGCTTAACATTTTTATTCCGATTTGCTATTTTCAAAATTCGCAAGATATCTTTGGCGACAGTTTTGTTCACCAGATCAGCGTCGCCAAGACTAGGGAAATTGCTATCCAGATGATGCTATGGCTATTCAGTTTGTGGCCGGCGTTGGGGTCATCGGGATCTGAAATTGTGAATAGTATAATTGGCAATCAACACCTGTACATCTAATGACGTTAAATGACGCTGTTAGAAAATAGAAAGAAACGCCAAGTAAGGTTACACACCATAAGCTGAGCAAGCCTTGTAGGTAAACTTTGGCTTCTTCTTCTTGTTGTTGGCGTCAGCCACCAATACTGCAGCGTATTGCGTCTTCACCTTCCCGGTGGTCAGCAAATCGTCAAAATTGAGCTGAAGCTGAGCGGCATCTGGTCCTGTTTTAAAAATTTGATTAATTTCGCGATAGAGCTCTTTATCGTGGGCTGCTTTTAATTTGATATATGTTTTTATAAAATGTGCGCAATTTCAGTTTATTTGATCATAGATTAGTTTTTCTTTTGCATGATGCAAAAGAATGTGTTTTTATGTTCAATAGAATAGAAGATTTAACAATCAGAAGGTGCTGTTATGTTGGACATTGGTGATTCAAATGTAATATATTATTTTGCATTCAAGCAAACATTAATAGTTTAGGTATATTTTGGGGTTAGAAGAATATGGGCCATCACTCACCTCTGAACCAGACTGTAAATTGAAGACAGTTGCCTATATCTTTGGTTTCTCCGTCGTCCAAGTGAATCAGCCAATCAGGAACGGCCATTTCTTCTCGTACTTTCATGATAAACGATGTGCTGTACCAAAACAAATCGATATATTTTTAATTTGTTGTAACTTGATTTTTTTAAAAATATTTGCTTTTGTTATTTGATCTTGGAAAGTTATTGGGAATTACTGATCAAAATTTCCACATTGTTGCATATTGCCACTTAACTATAAAATGTTGACTCGAGGACATTTGAGCGAAAAATAATTCATCGGTATCGAAAATATTGTGTCCAGTGTTGCTTGGCTGAAACACAGCGTCAAATAACAATAGAGTTTGCTGATCGATCTATTTTTGATGTGTGACGTCATTTTATATGCGAAAGTGGGGCAGATATGACTCACATTAAATATAACGCGTCCTTTAGACGTGTCTAAATTTGATCACGTATCGGCCAGTGAGAAAAAGCTCGACTTGAGCGTCGTGAGGCGGCCGGTCAACGTCACCTTTATCGACGCTTGACATCGCCTTCATCACGCCCACGTTTGCACACCACATTTACGCCAGCCAACACAAATTCTCTCCTAACAACTCGAGTGTTGCTTACCTCGATAGTCGATTGAGTTTCTTTATTTGAACCTTCTGCACAATGTCGTGATCAGGCTCGATGTTGGCGCAGGCGAATCGGTGGTGGTGGCCGTCTTTCTCTTGGATCACGATCGAGCGTTTCATGACTGCAATGTAAGAGACAATTTACTTTATGTTGCTCTCTTATCCGTCGACGAGTTTAGAGATGCAATTTCTGTGAATCGTTGATTTGGACGTACTCGAGTGATTTCCGGCTAGGGGCAGATTGGTATCGGTAAAGATTCTCCTGGGTCCTCCGATGTCGATCGGTCCCTGACGGCCAGTCACGTCACCCATCTCGCAACCGAACGGGTTTCTGGTGTTGCATTCCTTTTCGTAGTCGTCCTGTTGAATTTTAAACAAGTTGTTAAATTCTGGTTTGTTTCTTTCGATAGCTTGGTTAGATTTAAAAATAATTTCTCACCTCAGGTCAAATCTGAATCAGAGGTTGGTTAGATTTAAAAATAATTTTAATATTTTTATATATCAAGTTAGCTACGAAAATTATAGATCAACGTAATTCCAGCTCAAACGCAAAGTTTCGTTGCATACCCTATCCGATTTGACCCTGTACGGGTTCCATTGGTATCCGGCTGAAATACAGCGAGCCAAGTAGGTATCCACTGCCCTGTCTGCTCCAACCTGGTTAACGAAAACGCCCCAGCGGTGGTTTTTTGTCTGGAAAAAAGATTTCATGATCAGGAATTTAAAAAAAAATTGTATCAGTTTTTCTACGATTGAGAATTTCATATTTGCTTTTCCAATGTTCCACATTTTTTAATTATGATATCCTTTTAGCTATCTTGTGCGGTGTACGGTGAAACACTCACAATGTTTCTGTTGTGCGGCCCAACGTGCCTCAGGTTAACCTCGATCGTGGTATCACTAAGACTTCCGTCCGGGTACTCCACTTGACCCTAAAATCGAGTGATACAATTAGAATATTTCCTTTCCTAGTTCATCTTGCAAGCTTTCTTTTCAGATACTGACAATCATTTTTTCGAAATTCCAAATGTATCGTCATCTAAAATTTTGGTAGTTGAGAGATTGGTGGAAATCTAATTCAAATCAACTTGGAGGGAGAAGATTACTAGAAGTAGTTTAATAATTTGGTTAACAAATATTTTATTTTTAATATGTCAGAATATTTATGTTTGAATACTTTTTCTAACCAATTTGATGTAGCCGTACGCGAATCCTTTGGGGTGATGGAACGAAGCCACGGCCTGGATTCGTTTGCCGTCGTCTTTGACGAACGGCTGGACGTTTCCGCACACCCATCTGCAGGGGATGGGAAGGGTCAATCAGGAGTTAGACATTAACAAATTAGTTTGTAAAAGAAATTCTTCCTTGACATGTAATGTTTCGTCTGGGCTTATATTTCCTGTTTCTAGATTGTAATTCAATCGGAAATGGTGAATTCGGGACAGCACCGAATGAAAGGCGAACCGAGTGGCGAATTAGTTTTTATAATAATATTTGACTATTATTTAATTAGAACAACTGATAATTGCGAAAAATATAGTTTCGAAAAGACCGGGAGTTGAACCACGGATATTTGGATTGCCGGTAGAGTGCTCTACCAATTCGGTTCTGTCCCGAATTCACCATTTCCGATTTACTATCACACAGACGTCCTATCAAAATCCTTCTCATTATTGTAATTCAAGTTTATTTCAAATTGTAATTCATAAATTATTTTAATTTAATTTTTTGCGCATCATGGGCACGCGCCTGAAATCGACCCCAAGACCCAAGCCCCAAGACATATCGCCATCTAACCAAACAACTGGTTTTCAATGAAAATACGATCCTTAAATTTTAATATTTGAGTCAACTCTGCGTAAATTGCCACGGAAAATAGGTGCGGAATTTTTGTCAAATTGGGAAGGAGATTTTTTTGCCCGCCTGACGTTTCTTGAAATAACGTTTCGCCGTTCAAATTAAGTTTTCCATTAAAACTTTGGTATAGCGCCTTCGACAGATTTGTGTCTGTTCCGATGGCTACTCTAACCTGTCGTTTCGTTCTTTCTTATGGATAACCAGCGACCGTCCCAGCACGCTGTTGTGCCCCTGAATTGGAAGGTTGCTGTCCACTTCCTCGATGTAGACGCTGTCCTCGTTCTCCAGCGTGCCGTATTTGCCGCTCAAGTCACCCACTTCGTACTGGTCGCTTGAGCCGAAGCCTAAATTCACCAGAAATAGAAAATACAAATGTCACGAATTTGGCTCGAAAACATACCATAAGAATTGCTATTTTAAAATTTGGGTGATCAATTTTTAAGATTGAGTGCCTGTCTGAAATCGGCAGTCCCAATTATTTGATGCTTGAAAAGTGGCGCAGTGCTGCCCATGAAAGCGAGCAATCACACAAGACATGCAGTGCATGGAAATAAATTTTGGTGTTGACAGGGTCAGCAAGACAATTTAGTTATTGTATGATTGTATTTTTCTGCAATGAATATAAGAGTTTCCAAAGCCTCTTGTTGTCGCGGGGCATATTTACCTGGTGGCGGTGACAGTTTGGGTTCCACCTTGAACGGGTTGTAGTGTCCGTATACGGCGTCGGCGGCGCACGGGAAGTGCATCTCGACCGTCACAGGCACCTCGTGCACGTGGTAGCCGGAAGCGGTGCGGTTAAGACCGCGGATCTCCATGTCGGTGGTAGTCAGGTCATAGTCGAACGCCTGCTCCAGGATGAGGCGGCCGCTGACGTCGGACGGCGAACCCGATACGTGCCACTCGTGGGCGCGGGCACGGGACGGCCAGCGACGATAGATGCTGCGGGAGAGAAAAAAATGTTTGTTAAGGAGGTTTATCGTTGATTTAACATTAACCCCATACCTGCAAATTATGTCAGTGCAATTTTCAAAGTATGGCGTTACCTGGCACAGGCCATCCGGTTTCCACGGAACTCGAGCGCCGTATCATCAAACACCACCAGCGAACGTCCGATGATACCGGCCGTGCCGGTCAGCGGCAAGTTGGTGTCCGTGTAGAAGAGTCGCGTGCGGTTGACCTGGTCCGAGCTGGCTGTTAAGGCCACCCGCCCGAACTTGCTGGTGAGGTCGCCTGTCGTGCAGCGCTGCGGCGCGTCGCTGCGGCAGTTGCGGTAGTCCGTGTTGCCGGTGCTCACTCGGTACGGATTGAACAGCTCGCCGGCGCCGCGACAACGCTTCTGCCAGTCCAGCGAGTCGTTGGACACCTGCAGAAAACATGATGATGTGAAATTGCGTCACCACTCATAAAAGGGAATAGGGGTAGAGAGCGAGAGAGACTGACCTGCAGCGAGTGGACAGCCCATCGGTGGTCAGCGCTGAAATTCCTCGTGCCGTCGTTGAAGATAAGCGACTCGACAAAAACGCTAGTGTCGTCCAGCGGGTCGCTGGCATCCTGGCGAAATATTACCCGACCCGAGAACGGGTAGAAGAAAGTGGCGACAGCCGTGGCCACCGGCTGCGGATATTCGACGTTGGCACAGATCCAGCGACTCGAGTCCTGGCGGTGCACCACCACCGAACGACCCGCGATGCTGTTCACACCGTACAGGGTCACGTACGGGTCAATGAACTCGCCGGTGTGATCGCCCTCGGTGAGCAGGCCGTATTTGCCACTCAGGTCGCCCACCTGTATCCCAATGACCAATTTTCGAATTGTCAATAATAAGAAAAATTTTAAAGTGCTAATTTATGTTGGTGTCATTCTTTCGAGTGCCAGTACCCACCTCGTATTTGTCGTAGGTTCCGTTTCCGGGAGCCGGGCTCAGCGCGCGGTTGATGCCGAACGGGTTGAAGTGGTCGGCGGCCAGGGCGCACGTGCTGGCGTCGGTTGCGAACAGGCGAGGCGGAACCGGAAACACGTGCACGTGGTAGAAGATCCCAACGCCACGCGGGTTGCTCAGGGTGATGGTCACGTGGGTGGGGTCCAGCGGTGACTGCTGGCGGAAACTGATGAGGCCGCGCGCACCATCCGCTAGGAGGCGTACCTAAAATTAATTTCGTATTTGTATCGATTAAATATCGTTTGTAATTTTTGTTGGCGGTGCTTCTGACAGAGATGATGCTCAAATTTTATTTTTACTAAGAAAATATATTTTTCTTCTAAGTATTTCCCTATGTTAAGTGACAGGTCAGTACCAAAGATCGAATGTTCGCCACCGGTGGCAGCGCCGTTTCATTCTCACCTGACTTTCCTTGGAGCGCACCTCGCGAATCTTGGAACAACTGTGGATGACGTTGGGTTCGTCGGCGGCGTAGATTGCCACGTAGAGGTGCCGCGATCCCTCCAGGTCGGCCGGCAGCGGCAGGTCGATGTCGAACACGGTCTTGCGGGTGAAGCGCGAGCGCTGAGCACCGACCAGCACCTGTCCGTGTTTGCCGGTGAGGTCGCCTTTCTTGCAGCGTCGCTGGGCGTCAGTCGAGCAATCCTCGTCCGCCACGTTGTCCGGATCGAACAGGGTGGTCAGGTGATCGCATGTGCCGATCCTACGTGTAGACAAACATGTGTCACAGATAACTTATATCTGTAGTGCTCTAAAATAAAACACTCAAAATTTATTACGGAGTGGGCTATTTTTTAAAGCGGCATTCGATTTATGATTTATAATTATAATTTGATCGTCTGTTGTAGATTTTTGTTATCCTTAATTTTTCTTCGACAGAATCAGAATTTTTTTTTTTTAGGAGTTACTAGTTAATGTTTAGCATCTCATTGTATTATTTGCACGTATTTCAAAATGTTACACAAACTATTTGGATGTGTGACTACATTTACAAAGGGATCCATCAATTCTCATGAGAGGTGTAAGACGCCTGAAATATTGGTTTAACATTAGGATTCAGAATGGCGCCTCCATGATCTCACCTGCGCGATCGCTTGGAGTCCAGAATGTCGGTGACCATAATACGCCAGTCATGACTGGAGGAGGCGGGCGCGTCCGAGCCGACATGAAACAGATCCACTGTGACCAGGGTGCTGGGCACCACGGAGGTGGCGTTGTCGAAGCTCTGGCGGAAGGTGACGGTGCCGGCCACGCCGCTGGTGAACTTGGCTTCGGATACACGGACGTGGTCCAGGCTGAGAATGTTGGCGCACGCAATGGGGCCACCACCTACCCCCTCCAGCACCAACGACTTTTCCCAGATGGTGGCCGCGCCGTGCAGGGTCAGGCCGCCGCCGCCGTCGTGCTGGAGGACCACCTCGCCGTTCGTGGGCACCGAAAGGTGGCCGTGGACTGACGTCAGGTCTGTTAATCTTCGTGAGGAATTTAAAAATAAACAAATGGTTGAAAAATGGTTGGAATTTCGATTTATGTTTCGTAGCTTAATACTTTTGTGGATTCACCGTTTCCACGCAATATTCGGCATTTTTGGACACACTAAAATTATTTTTTAGAATAACTTGGGCTTACTTGTTTCCGACCGCCCGACGATTACATCTGTCGCGGTCCGCGTAAGAGATGAGGTTGGGTGTGACGTGCCAGGAGAAGTTTCCCGGCTCGTTCCAACTGTCCAGGTGCACGATGATGGTGATGTTGGCACCCGACTGTTCCTGCACGAAGTTGATGGTGCCATTGATGCCGTCCATGTTGAATAGTGCGTACAAGTTCACGCCCCGACACACGGCTGTACACGCGCCAAAAACCCAAAACAGAAATCAGATTTGCGAGGACACTTTTTAGAAAAAATATTTGCATTATTTTAAGGACAAATTGAAAATTGTACTGTAGTACAAATAATAGTACGATTCGCCGAATCGTATGCATGACTTGTGCTACGGGATCCTGGGTTCGATTGCTGGCGCAGACTCTCGTTTATTCGATTCTGGTATACTGTCAAAAAAATATGCTCCTCTAACAGTACTGGAGTACCGAGTGGGGTAGTGAGTGTTATTCTCTCCAGTTTTTTTTATTTTTATTTCCAATCAACTGTAGTCAACCGCACTACAGGCGTTACGTCCCCCTCATGGTGCTTAGGCACTTTGCGAGGGGGAACGACCAGTACCCCGAGATCGAAATTTTCGAGAGCCCGCGCCGGGAATCGAACCCGGGACCGCCGAAACCACAGTCAGTTGAAATAAAATAATCCTATCGATGGGCAGGTGATTAGAGCACTGACTACCTTTGAGCGAATTTAATATCTTAATTTTGTACTTCTGAGGCGCTTCCGGTCTACCGGCGATTCCGTTTTGAGTATGACTGGCGCCATTGAAAGTGGATAAAAGTACTTTGTTGTTTTTTTAAAAGAACAACACACCTAGTGAATATAAATGACAGCTTAGACCTCGAGCGCAGTTTACGAAAAACGTTTGAAGGCTACCGACACGCATTGTTCGAATTCATTGGCTCGGCCTTTCGTTGTTGTGCGAGTTCGGAACATGTGACGACAATATTTAGTCATGTTATTTGTTCGGTTTTAAGAAATCGTCGTATGCTCGCACTCAGTTATCTGTCTATGACTATAAAAGTCTCTCTTGGGGATTACTGGTCGGGAAAACGCAAAATCACAGTGAAAATTTTTACGACATCCGTGTCTGTATTCAAGCAGTTTGCGCAAGGCGTCGTCACGTGTGACCTCACTTCTATGTTAAACTATAAGCCGTCGAATGACGTTTGGGGTCTCGAAAAAACCAGATATCGCTCTGTTGCTGAGACAATTGATACACCATCATGTAAAAATATAAAAATGCTATATTTTTACAATCAATATGTAATATTTGCATTTTTATGCGATTAAACTCGGTCTGGTATTTGGTATGCTAGCTCTGTTTACTTAAAGTATTTGGGAATACCGAAAACGAAATGTTCGCATAAATCGTTATTTTCGAATAAGATTTTCGGCGAATTGCCCTTAATCCAACGCCATTCTGGATCCATCGTTAGGTCGATGTTGCAATTAATGTCTCTTTGTCATTGGACACTCCCTTCTGTTCTGAATGTCAGACAGCTTGTATCTTAACGGCGTCTCTGAAGTTGTAAATTAGGCCATTGCCAACTGGTTGCAATAGCTGCATGTCCTGTGGAACTGCTAACAGACGCACGATTCGAATTCAGATTGGCTAACAGTCAGACTTTTATAATTGCCCGGCTGTGTCCAAAGATTTGTAAATTACTGACGCTGAATAGCGTGTCTGATGGAAGCCATATTTTATTTTCCAGACATTGAACACAGTTTGAATGCACGGAATAGTGTACATGTTTGGGGTTCCTGAAATCTTCTTGACTTTAGATAATTTTGCAATTGTTAAACATTAGTTTTGCACAATTTCGAAACCATCTCTATTTATGATCGTTATCATGATCGGGCGTTGTTATTATTCATTCTCACCTCAGATCTTTCGTCCGATAAAAGATTTTCCACGACAGTAAATAGGTATATTATTTAATAAAACAATAAAATTAATTTAATTATGTTACATTGTATTATGCAAATGCATTTCTCTGCCAGTGGCAACCAGTCTTTGTGTGCAGAACGTATTTTCAATAGCTCTCTTGTTCTTATTATATTTTTAATAAATTCTCGCAAAATGTCAAGTTTTCAGGCAAAATGCCAATATATTGGGCTTATGTCTTATCACTCTTTTAATCGACTCGGATCTTTAGTATGTGCAAAAGACGCCAATTATTCAGTTCTTTGCTCTGGTTGATACGGATTGTTCTCCGCTCCCATGTAGGTCAGGATTGGTTGATTATTCACCTGTGCCGCAGTCTCAGCAAATACTGTACGCATTTGACAGGCCATTGCGCTATAAAATTAGTGAAGTGGAAGAAGTCTGACAGCAAAAAACACACCGGCATGTACAGTCAAACTTTCACAGGCATGCGCCATATTGTTTTTTCTTTTTTACGCCTATTAGGTTCCAGCTTGAGCGCACTGCCAATCTTGACTGCTGAAATTTTCTTTGTCGTTTTCGACGATATGCATTAATTTGGTGCTCTACATAAAATAAAAGAATCGAACTAGAAAGGGATGATAAAAATGTAGTCTGTAAATGTCTGATAGTAAAAGACCTTTCTTGTTCGATTCTTTTATTTTGTTCTACATCCGTCTCGGCGTGCTGGAACGCCCTTTTCTATAATATTAATAGTTTTGGAATCAATCAAAAATGGAATTTAAATCTCGAATATCGGTGCTTCGATGTAAATAGTCAAATATAATTAACAGCCTCTTGATTCACCTGGTTTATATTGGTATACCAATTTGACTTGGATTGTATTTTTTTAATGTGATTTTTGCAAGGTGGCCTTGCAAAAATCAGCTTTTTTTTTTGTTTTTTATTTAAATTCACTGAAGTGACGGTTCACAACAGGAAGATTCTGTACCCCTCTCAGAGCTTAGGCCCTATGTGAGAGGCACATAGCTTGACGAAGCTGTGTGACCAACTTCAACTTCGATCATTTTCGCCCTCAGAATTCAGGTGGTGCATTTTGGTCTTACAAATCAGTTTCTCACCCTCAAATTACGTTATCTGCACATGCGCACAAAACAGAATGGGTGGAATTGGGGATTGTGCGCATGCGCAGATGACGTAATTTGATGTTGAGAATCAAATTTGAAAGACTAAAATGTACCTCCACACCAATATATGATAAAATGTCAAATGTTAATTTAGAATTTCAATTGATTAGCGATATAAACCTACTTTGCTATTTGTAGTATAAAAGTAATGTCGAACTGGATTATGGTACGTTCCATTTCCATCCTGACCTACTTAGCAGTCATATCATTCTCGGCGCACGGTTCGTATTATATATCGATAAAATTGTTAAGGTGGAAGTAAACTTACTCAAAGTTCCCAGCAGAAGTAGAATTCCGAGAGCCAGTCCACCTGGGTTCCCGTAATTGATGTCCATTTTTGTTTCTCGCGGGAAGTTCAGTCAACTCACGGCAGGTGTAGCGGACGGCACTCACGTCAGACGGCACCTCCGCTCATTTTCTGTCGTCCGTGGATTATGTCTTGGTGTCGCGCGAGTTAAACGACTTCTGGCATTCTCTCAGAGATTTCTGTTTTCAACTCTTTCGTTCTGTGTGAAGGGAGATCCTCCTTATGCAATATCAGCATTATTTAAATGTCCTAATCCGTTGCTGGTTTTTTTATTCCTAGCAATATTCCTACTCGCGTCTTCCAACTTTTCTCCAAGATGGGTTTAATGTCGTGGACGAGAGGGAAGAAACATGGCGCATTCCGGGGAAAACTTTTTTTTCGTTCTTCTGTGCGCAGCGTGCAGCATTTTCTTCGCTCAGGTGGTTTCGTTTCATTTACCTGTGTGGTGTTTTTTTTGTGGAGGTGGTTTTCGTTCGTTGGAGTCTAGATGGCGTTACCTGTCCACCGGCATCCGTGGCTGGTTCTGACGAGCGAGGCGCCGCTGATGTCATTGATGACGCTGACACCACGCTCGTCAATATATACTTAGCTTGGCACGAAATTACTCCATGTGGTTTGTCTCATTTCAGGGGCTCGTTTGTTGTTGGAATTTGCGCCAAATTTTAAATTCGGGAGCAATTTCTGAATATGTTGGAGTCGTCAACTCTTTTAAAGAATATTTGGGAATAAGCCCAGGACACTCTGGCCGAGTTGGCAAAACTCGGAGATGCTCGAAGCAAATAAATAAAAACGAACGCGAAACGCACGGAAGAATGGATTTCTTCATGACCAATTTAATGAGCAATGAGCAATCATGAGCAATTTAAAAGACAAAAAAAAATTTTAGTTATCAAATTCTGGCTCGCGATTACGTTTTCAGAAGTGGCCAAGCTCCAAATCTCCAATATTGCTAGAGAGGAGGAAAATGGCGAGGTCAACTCCAAGAACGGGGGCAAAACTCACTGGTCAAGCGA
>JAQGBY010007328.1:0-11889 GCA_034698785.1 Mycogona germanica | reverse complement strand
CGCGCCGGGAATCGAACCCGGGACCGCCGAACCACAGTCCGTCGCTTAACCAACTGCGCTACGACGGGTCGTACCATGGTCGTATCGTGATCACGTGACATAAACCCGGTCAGGTCAACCGATTCCCAAAAAAGAGGGGGTGTACCTAATAAAGTGAACACTCAGTGTACATGCTGTATTTAATCGACATGTTCTACTGAATAAATGCAGCTAAAAAAATAAAAAGGCAACCTTGTGTAGTTTCGAGGCGACTAGAATTATTCTGCAGACGGTGCATCCTTTTTCAAAATTTGATTCTACTTTCTTGGCCGAGTGTTTGAGCTTACGACTGACTAACCTTGAATCATTATGAGACCAAGGACCAACAGAAGTCACATATCAGTACAGTTAGAAGATCCATTATCAGTACAGGGCAATAGAACAAAATATAATTTTGAATTAAGCTTCATATTTAATATGCTGATTGAATATAGCTTTTTGAGTTATGCAGTGGAGTTTAATGGGCGTACACTGAATCTACAATCTTTAGTTGACTAAGGCTTCACTTCAGCTATTTGCACTACAAATAAATCTTTCGCCTTTAACCCCAAACATTCTGACGTGCTGCGATTCGGCCAGTAACATGTTGCAGCTGGGAAAAACTACAAAATGACTAGACAGCCTCTCGAAATTTGTTCCAGCTGACGTTTGACAGCGATCACGTGACCACACTATACTAGGAAACCGTTAAATTCGAAATACGGCAACAGAGCAACTTCCAATAATATTTCAGTCATAAATGCATCATTATTGAAATTCTTAAATTAGAATAGAATCATGACAAATGTCATCTTTTACTCTTATTAAGATTCTAAAGTCGACTTAACGATTAATAAACTCGCGAAATTGTGTGATCCACACTACTTAAACATATTCGTAATTTTTTTCGAGGTTTCTTTAATATATATTATTAACAAACAAGGTTAGTCCATCGTGGGGTCAACCCATTATTACTTATGCATTTTGTCTCAATAATCCCACCGGCAAGGTTAACGACTAAACCAGCTTCGACGACTAACAGAAAACGTTAATGAAACTCGCTCTCCACGCATACACGGATGCCAAAAACTATTTGGGGGTGGGGGTGGTCTGGAAACAAGCCATATTGTTCAGCCAAGGTGATTGCTCCACACCCTGCCAAACAATCTGTCGTCAAATCGGGTGGAGACATAATCGAAAACGATGGTCGTGGCTGCCATCAGGTGATTTTGAAACCATTTGGCTCGGGACGTCAGAAAGTGCACTAGTTTCCCTCTACCGTTCCATAAATAGAATCAAAACACGTCTAAAATGTCCCATGAATACTTAGACGCACTTAAATACATGCACGAATTGGGCAATTCTATTAATCACTTTCCTGAAAGGTTTGAAACAGGAAGGCTTTTTTGAAACATGAATACGCAACACATCAACACATCATTCACTCAGTTCACCACAAATAGGAGTACGTCAAGATTTAGTCTCACTTTCCAAAAATGTTGGGACAAAATTGTAAATTAGGCCTAAAGGGTGGCAGACATCATGTGACTGAAAAAACTCAATTCACATAGGCCTAAAACAATAGCCCTAGAGGATGAACTTAAACAATACTCCTCATATGGATCTTTTTTTAATGGACCCATCGCGGGAGCGTAAGTATTAACCACAAGTGTACGTAAATTGAAGAGACGGGGAGCGATTCTCTTTATTCAGAAGGGAACAATTAAGGACATCCTTACTGCAGGGACAGCATCGACCATATAAGGTCAAACGGGGTGAATGGCAGACTACACCCGTTAGCAGAGGTTCATTTGCGAGCAAATTTATCTGATCAACCCCAATCCATTAAGGAGTAAAGGACTGGATATCTTAGCTGGTGTTCTCTCGAATGAAATAGAAATATCTCTTGCTCGCCCGCCCTCTCCCTTCCTTCAACCAGGATCTGAAATAAGGCTACAAATCACGGCCATAGGGGCAAGGCCTAGACAGCTTCATCGATTTCGGGATAGGTCGCACTCGTTTTCACCCTCATTTTATGCCCCAAAATGAATCCCGGAACAACCCCACAAAGATAAGAGATATGTGCGGAGACAACGCAAATGTATTAAAAAGTGTTTCCAGACGAAACCGGCAACAAAACAACACGTCAATCGAGGTTATTTTGATGGTTACAGAAGGAAATTCGGGTGTAATAGTTCAGATTTAGTTTGTCCGAATCGAGACGAGACGCGTATTAAGTTGAGCACATTTCGATAGAACCGATATATAGGAAGTGCAAAATTCTTACACGCGCCCCGCTCGAATTTTGATCGGTCAATTCATGGGGGTGTGTGTGTTCGGGTGGTGGCGGTAGGGGGATTTTATATTTTATTTTTCAGCTACGATTGGGCTTACCTGCAGGTGCTCCTGGAATTTTATGGGCAGCATTTGCGCCATGGTCGGGTACCGGGATGACGAGCCACTAACTTATTCCCGTCCGTGTGGATTGTTGACGCCGAAAATATGTTATTTGGTGGGGGAACCGGTGGTTTTTCGGCCGCTAACCAAAGTGACACACACAACAAATTTCTCAAACCAAGATGGCCGCGCCGGGTGATGACGAGAGGGAAAAGCGGCGAACTCGTGTGCACGCATGAAGTGATCGTGTTCAATCAATAGCGCCACTCGGCGGCGGCCACGCATCTATTTATATTTACTCAAATAGCTTGTTTTATATACAAACCTAAGATACAAATATTCTGAGTAAAAAGCTTATTAAGTTGCCAAATATCTGATAAGGAGGCGTAATAAAAGTTCGTTGAAAAAATACTATTAATTCACGCTAATCCTTTAATACGGAAGGTGGAAATCGCCACTACGCGGCGCGACTAAGTGAAAATGCTTTATGACCTAAAAATCGATGAAATGTAGGGAAGGAGGGGGCGGCGGCCGACGCCAACCCAACAAAAAAGTAGATCCAATTAGTGCCTACGATTGCGGTCCGCTCAGCTTTCCCCATTCGCCTTGCACTCCGTTGACGAAGAATTACATAATCCCCAGACTCTTATCTCTGATGGCACTCCTCGGATTTGTTAGACGGCCGACGTGCTGTTATCAGTTGGGGGTTGTTTTTAAGGGTTATCGTAGTGGAGCCGCGTCACCCAACTACAGCGCATTTCCTCTCCGGAGCGGAAGTGAGTGAGATGGTCATGCCACGTGAACGATGTGCGGGGCCGAGTCACTGCGCACACGGGGGAGGAGCGTGAACGCGCTATATATGAAATATGTATCTTATAGATAAAAATCTTTTCCCGGAACTTTATGCATGTATACGACAAAATAAATTGACATATGTATATAGAAAAATAAGACTGAGCATAAAAAAGATATGATATTGTTTTATTACAAAACTGTAGACATGCATCTTTCGTAGTACACTTACGTAAATGCCAACTGCAAAAATGTTTCCGTAAAAATAGGAGCTTCTTCTACAAGTATTTATTACCCGCCTCGGGACATAAATTCTCTCTTAGAACTGACCATCAATAATGAACGCTATAAATTATTAAAAAGATGTAGATTTTAAAACGATCGACTACGTTTGCAGTAATGCTGATGCACGAATGATGATTGATTCAGTCAGTAGCGGAACCAGAATGTCTGTGTGAGTGGTTGAAACTCAATTATGAACATTGTTTTATCAGTGACAGTTTGTGCAGTGCAGGTTGTAAATATCGTGGGCACACACATATTTACCTTCAGCCTAAAAATTACTAATTGCATATATCACTATTTTGTAGAGCCAAAAAGTTACCAGAATTGTCGAAAATTGTCGACTACAGAGTGACCTGAACTAAAAATAAACATCTGAAGAGTCTCAAAAGATGATTTGCATAGAAAAACAAAAATGTTCATGTTTGCATGCTGTTCATTAGGTATTTCGAAATCCAACGATGGCAAAAGGCTGTGTGTCTCAACAATAAATCTTATTGCATCCACTGGTAGTTCCCAATGGCGATCAACCCTGACGTCCTCAGGACATAGTTTCCGGTGACGTTTTGACTCTAACGTGCAATAATTTCAATACAAGATCTACTTTATCGACTTCATAACGTTCGTTAACTTCATAACGTCCATGTGAAGCAAAGCTCAACTGAATTTGATGCAAACGCAGACTCAAACATGTGACTTCTTGTTGAAATCTTGATCATTCGCGGGTAGCACACGCGCTGATTTACTGTATTGTATTGATGATTTATCAAAATAGATATTTCAGTCTCTCTCGACTTCGAATAATGGTCGAAAATTTGTCGGCTGCACCGGTCGATAGTTGTTCACCAACGCCTTTTTGTAGTCGGGATCATTTTCAGCCGTCTCCCGACGCAGATTGCGAAATGCTTTGATCTGGAAAATATAAAATTAAATTCACCTTAAATAGTGGAATTTAAATAAAACGTGAACGTAACGCAAATTAAATAACTGAAAATGAAAACTAATGGCTGCAATTGTGAGCAAAAGTATTCAACAACAGCGCCATCTTATGATGATCCAGTTGCACATTGTTTTCGTACCTGACGATTACCAATGTACCCCTTGTCTTCAAACACAATCCATATGACTGATTGACTGCAGGGTGGTGTGGTCTCCGAGCCCCAATACATAACGTAATCATCTCGCTCGCTGGGTAGCAGAGTGTCCAACACCAGCGGCTTGCGCAGGGCACGGTTTTCATCCTTTTTTTAAAAAATGAGATAAGACATGTATTTGGCGAGCGATTCCACGCAATCTTGAGATACTCAAATTCAGACTCACTAAATACCTTATAGGTGATCGATGTCAGGGTGCGCACCAGGTCTTGAAGTTTCGGATTGTCTTCCGGAGATACCTGAGCGCAGATTTAAATATGAAAACAAGATGAGAAGAGACAGGCGGAAAAAATATGTCGCTCTTCAACGATTTGAGCACAATGGTCATCTGGTGTGAGATGAATAGCCACCCCAAAAGGAACTTTAACTCCTTTTGTTAGCTACTAAAATTTCAAATATAATCACTCAATGTCATCTTCAGAACGGATTTTCGACTTTCTGCAATCTATATCTTGAGTTGGCGAACAAAACGTCACTTTTTTTAAGTTTACGAACAGCTTGACTAATGTTTTGTGCCACATTATTTTTTTTCAACGCATAGAACGTTTGAAGACGAGAAAAATTAATTTATTTATTTGGTGAAATCTGTGCTAATGGTTGCCATAGTGTTTCAATGGAATGCATAGCTCTACAGCAAAATAAAAATGTGCTATGCAGGGAAGCCAAATGGGGAGCTTTCAGTTAGCTAGGCGGTGCAATGCGGGGAAACTCACGGATTCATAGCAAGGATGCGATGATATGCCAGTTGAAAAAGTGGCAAACTGACTATTTCGAATGCCTAAATAGTATCTAACTTAAAATATGTAATTACATTAGAACTAAGCATCTCTTGGTTCGAAATATTTTCTGACATTTAATTTTTTTAACAATTCTAATATGCCAACAAAATTCACGATTTTCCATTATTGGCGCATTGGTTCAATGACGCATAAATCAATTGAAGTAATCAGTTGTTTATGATGAGTCCACCAAATGACGTTAGCTACGCTGTCGTGAGGCTCTATGTAATAGGATAATTGAAATTCTTACTATGAAGAGCACTGCCAGGACAGCAAATCCGTCCGAATAGTAGCGAGCTTCCTCCTCGGATCCATATCGTTCGTTTCGATGCACCAGATGAACCTACAGATAACAAATCCACGCGTTAAAACCCCACAAAACAAAATTGTATTCGAACAACACATTGCTTCACATAATTTCAGCGGTAGATTAATGTTCTTAGAAATTCGACCGAAATTCATAGGATGCCCAAATGTGGACAGAGGGCATTCTTCCATGAGCATCAATGACGAAATCAGCTAATTGAAATTAAGATGTACTCGCTCATGGTAACAAGATTGTTAATGTTTTTGCCTTTTCTGTCTGATAAACGGCAATTTTAATTGGAAATCTGGGAAAATGTGGTTATATGCTCGAAAAGGGATTTCCCTTGTTATCTGGTGACGAATCAAAATGAAAATCAGCGCTCGCTATTTGTTTACCTCCATTGGGTAACGGCGTCCGTTCATGGTGTGTTCCGAGCCGGTCTTGGACGTCCTTCCCCAATGAAAATGAGCATTCTCGAAAATGTAGTTGCCTCTTAGCATTCCTCCACGCAACATTGGCTTAGCTCCCATATCGTTGCTGGCGAACATCAGTTGGACTGAATAGACACAACCGGCAATTACTCCCCAACAGGCCACATCAATTGAAATCAATTTTATTACTCGCTAATTACGGAATTACGGAAGCTCAGACCCATTTGTACTTTTAAACTGTTCACATTTTGTGCCATGACCATAGAATTTTGCTTGAGCACATAACACGGCACACGCGCTAAAAGAAATTGTGTTGTGTTTGACCAAAACAAAATGTTATTCCTAAGCAAACATGGTTTATTTTTTTGATCGATGCACACGTATTTTTGTTTGCCAGCGCGGATCTCAGCCTCAAAGTCTTCCGTCACTTCCATCTGCAAACTTGCCCGAGTATTGGGTGTCAATTTTCGTTTTATCGAATCGAAATGCAAAGTCAACTAGTACCTGTGAGTCCATTGTTGGTGACGTTGACTCCACTCAACAGATGACTGTATCCGATGAGTTGTAGTGGTGGTGGTCTGGGTTGTTTGAAGCCACCGGTTAGGATGTCGATGGGTGACTGCAGGCCGTGGCAGCACTGACTTTTGGGGAACATTTGGCACCAGCGAGATGGACCTTGTTGCGGGGAAGAGGACAAGAATAATGTGAAATCAATGGTCTAGACATCTATATCATCAGATTAATCAAGATTGTAAATGTAACAAAGCGCGCAATAATATTACGTTCGTACCTGTTTTGCCATTGTAGCTCCACTCAATGTCCGCGCAGGTTTGCCAATCTGAAACAATAATTTAAGAAATTTGTTTTTATTCACTGGAAAGGAGAGCGCTCATTGACATCCTGAGCAACAAAATCAAATACTGAGTTAAAGTGGTTTGGGTTTTTTGCGTGTGATCAATGCGTGAAAAGTAATTGGAAGCAAAAATCAGGTTTGTGATTCGCTAACGCTCACTTTCTAGCGAACCATTTTGGCAACTCAGTTTCTGACAATTTCTAACGCCAACAGCTAATCAAAATTCCAATAACACAAGAAATTGAATTACCGATTCCTCATTTTTTTTTACCGTTTGGAAATTATGCACCTTTGGTAACAAAAGAGATAGAGTGATAGAATGAAAAAGAACAAATTTCACTAAGAGACATATTAATTTTTTTTAAATAAATTAATGGTTGGGGGAAGTTAGGGCGAAAGTGCAGGTGACCTCCTTATCAAATATCTTAAGTTCAGTGCCTCGAATAAACTGTGAATGGAGCTCCGACCC
Source organism: Mycogona germanica (assembly GCA_034698785.1). NCBI lineage: Eukaryota > Metazoa > Arthropoda > Diplopoda > Chordeumatida > Chordeumatidae > Mycogona > Mycogona germanica. The sequence continues at coordinate 4,407 of JAQGBY010007328.1, read as the reverse complement.
AAAAGCAGAAGTTAAGAGACCGAAATATTTTATTTTTCTATCTGATTTGGAAGGTAAATCACATTCACAAATGCCAATGTTTCCAAAGTTAGAGGATTGGTGTACATTATCCAGTTTATATAGTTGAATTGATGACGAATGTGGTATCGATTCTAAAAAGGTGTCAGCATAATGCATAACAGCATAAGCTTCTACAATAGTAAATATTGTCTGAAATCTACAATAGTAAGTATAGAATGAGACGAAATACCGACCAAATATACAAAAAATGGCAAAATTTAAACACGAAACAGTTTGTATTGAAAATGAGCGGCCGACAATAAACAAATAAAATACTTTATTTGAATTTTTGACTGCAGTAAATCGAGGCAATGATTTTCTCTGTTATACAAACATCGAGTATCTCTCATGAACGACTTAAAATTAACACATAAAAGTATTTGCGTTGAGCTACACACTTTAAGAAATATCTTAAATTTCAGATCAATTTTTATCTTTTGAGTTTGAAAAAACTTCGATTGATAAATTGTATTAAATGAAATTCTTTTATTTTTGAGACACAAAATTTTGTCACAAAAAATTCTCTCATATTATTGAGACAATACTCTCAAAATTTTTCTCTCGGGATTTAAGTACACTCATATCTTAATTATAAAATTGGACATTATCTAGTGCTAATTTCATTATGCTGCGCAACGTAGCTCACGAGTTCTCAATGTGACGGACAAAGACAAACTTTAAGAAATGTAGTATCCTGCAGTAATGTTGCAATATTTGGACTTGAATTATTAACTGGTTTATTTAAACCCGCCATATAATTTTGTCAAATATATACGCGTCACATTTGGCAGGGTTTGGCAATTGAAGAAATTTATAAATAAGGATTTATTATGCACGTTTGCAGATTAAAATTTATAGTTTCGCAGGCTGCGAACGCCTTTTACCTCTAAGAAACGGGTCAGAAACCACACCCTGGACAAAAATATGGCGCAGTTGTGAAACTAATTTTTATAAAGATTCGTCTATTAAACGAATCATGTCTGCACGTTTGTTACGTAATCGATACCACTGGATAGTAATTGGGCTATGGGAAAACGGATCCCAGAGTCGTTTTCACTCGTTTTAAGTCACGAATTAAAAGTCAAAGCGGGTTTTTTGAAAATATTTTATGATCAGCAGTTGTCCAACCACATTGATGTGACCTGATAATGCAATAACAAATTAAACGCATAGATTGTCCTTTAGACGTAGACATTTCACCAATTAACCACCTGTTTCGCTCAGTCCACACAATGCCTCAATGACAGTTATTTTCTTATTAGTTGTCAAGAGATGGTGTTGGAGAACACGCCCGATGCCATGGGGCTGATAACAATATTTTTTAACAACAAACGTAATGAGATGTTCCAGCATTTCCTCGAGAATCGCTATATACAGGGTGCTCCAATAATCCTCTGAAACGCGTGTATTTTTTCATATTAGAGCAGTAGTATTACAACACTTTGGCTATTTCAATTTTTGTTCGAAAAAATTTTATACAATTTTGCATAGAAGCTGGAAATTTGCGTATAGTCTTCATCGGACGCGCGAAATTTCGTTGGCATCTGATAGTTGCTCAGACACTTTCTTGGAACATTTCAGACGAAGATTTTGTTAGATTATTTACTGAAGCGTGCAACTATCAACAAAACCAATGATGACAACATAATTTCGTGGGTCTCAAATGAACAAAAAGTGGTTGGTGTTTCTACATTAATTAAAAAGTGGTGCGCTTAACTTCCAGCATGTGTAAAAAGTGAAAGAAAGCAATTTTCAAAGTAAAATTGAAATAGTCAAAATGTTCGTTTACATGCTCTACTATGAAAAACAAATTCATGCGATTTCAGAAAATGTAATAAAATAAAATGGAAACGGTAATAGAAATAGAAACTTGGCCGGAAATCCAGGGATCCGCGGTTCAACTCCCGGTCTCCATGAAACTCTATATTTTTCGCAATTACCAGTTCTAATTAAAATAATAGTAAAATATTATTGTAAAAAGCGAGTTCGCCACTCGGTTCGTCAACTTCATTCGGTCTGTCCCGAATTCACCATTTCAGATATATAGCATCCAGACGGACGCACACTAAATCCCTCAAAAATAAAACAGAAACGGTGTTTTTTTTTTTAGAACACCCTGAACATTTTCATTTTTGATGTTACCAGTTCATTGCTCGAATCATGTCTTAATCTATCAGTTATGTTTGCATGCAAAACTGGTTTGTTTGATGTGGACGCACACTAGTCAGACGGGGGAAAAAATACAAGATAATTTTTATTTATTAAAAGCGGTTTGTTACGTGGGCACCACTTAGTGTATCAATTTTTTATGAAAATCTGCTAGCGGTCAAGAGGAATAACATGATTTTATATCTCAATAATTTGCATTAGAAAGGTATTGAAATTGGTCTCTTATCGGAAATGTATTCAGTCTCTAACCGGAACAAGTGTGTCTTCCTGCGCTAAATTGCATACGTCACGCGACATTATAGAACTTGGAATTCCTACAACATTTTGTCTATAGAACATTTCAATTTGGTTTCTTTTAAGGGGCGTTCACCAGCGGGGCATATTTTTAATTAGTTAATGTTTTCGGGGATTAGGTCATTTTTAGCACTACAGGTGACGCTCACATTTTGTCATTTAACAGGTAACGGCAGCTTGCAATTGTCACCGCCAGTGGCAATTAGTCGTTTCAATCGTTATTCGTCAGAGTGCTGGGAGCGCTTAATGGGCGTGAGTATTTTTTAAGAAATGATTAAGTTACCCTTCGCTTGTTATTCGATCATTAATTTTAGAAGAATTGCAGCGAACCGTTAACCTGATTCTTTGGAACGCCACGAAAGGGCATCAATAACTGTGATACACAGAGACGATAGCTAATACTATTTTTGCGAGAAAACATAGGAACGAGCCCAGGACACTCCGGGAAATATGGGAAATATAATCTACTATGATACAGTTAACGTTATGTTAATTATTATTTATTAATACTATTTTTGTTTGGTTAAATGGCACCTCGTAGGTATTGGATATTTGCGTTTCATGCACGATTGGTACGATTGGTACCAATTAATAAGACAAAAGATGGAGACAAGCGATTAAACATAATAAAACCAGACAATCGAGCTCAATATAAATAATGATTGAATACAATTAAACACAAATGTACCGCTCGCCAAAGTTCACAGCCTTACCTATATAGGCGTGGGTTTCGTCCACGGTTACAATTTACGGCGCAAATGAACCTTATCGATATGAGTTCGATTTTATCGGTCAGCTTCGGGCACAAACAATTTACGACCGAGACGCGTTAACAAGGTGGAACCACAAGTTGGTGGATGAATGAATGAAACAATCTTTGGTGAACCCTCCATTACTCCTATAGGAGATCGTTGGTCCGCACGACAGCACTTGATTGTTGTCGAGCACACAGAAAGCAGAGATTACGATCGGCCTAATGACTTTAATGAGGTGTGAATGAGTGGCTCAGTTTTCCCCCCACTCTCCCTTATCTTTCTCTCTTCTGAATATGAGATCCTGCATATGTGCACTTCGAAGGCAATCTCGCGATCCGCGCCATACAAAAATAAAAATATTTGTTAAGGGGGTTTACCAGTGATTTAACTCCTCAAAAAACCCCAGAAGGCGACCTGAATATTTTTGCCTAACCTAGGCTGTCCTAGGAAAGGGGTCTCTTTTACTTCTATTCCGAAAGAAGGCGCGTTAAGGAATTTCTGTCGCCCGAAAAATTCCGAAGGTGTCGGCCGGAATCGAAACCGCGATCACGGGTTTTTGAGGCGAACGCGCTATACCTCTTTTAAAATTCTGATCCGCGCCAAAGGAAGTTACAAACGATCGAGGTTTTTTTTTACATGATGATCTATCTTATCCAATTTTGTCTACGAATATTGACTCGAATGTTCTATTCAGATGGCACTGTCGCAGGACTTGTGATTCTGTGAGATAGTATCAACTAATTAAAAAAATCCAATTACGCTTGGAGTGGGTCTCAGGAGGTTACTACGTGATCAGGCCACGTTGGAGATTGTTCGAATATTTTTGGTTTCAATCTCTAATTAAGGGGGACGCGCACTGCTGACCGACCCACGCCCGGGCAGATAGCGTCAGTCGAACTAAATAAACTGATTGATCCATATATTTTTATTAGTCCTTATTTGGCCGACGAATTGTTTCGCTCAGTCACTCTCGATGGTGAGACCGGGTTCTTGGAAGAAAAAAGTATTCTACGTTTTTATCAGGAACCACGGTTGGCAAAATAACTCACACATCGGAATGGAAGTAAAGCCGTGGGACCCGTGCCTGTACGATGTCAGGTACACGTTAAAGATCCCTACCTGGGTAGCT